>CABHPQ010001171.1:0-83666 GCA_902168405.1 Peromyscus aztecus
GGGGAGAGGACAAGGGAATCCCTGGCTGATATGTAAAATTAAATTAAATTATAAAATAAAAAAAAAACAACATAAAAAAAAGGATTTACCTCATGACTAATGGTGCCACACTACAGTTTCCATGATGAGACTGATTCTTCCATTTTCTTCTTCATTTTTATTTTTCTTTTCTTTTATTTTTGGGGAAAGTTGCAAGGGCAGAGGGCAGATACAAAGGGACAGGGAAATTAATGGGATCATGATATATGATGTGAAAGACACTAAGAATACATAAAAAGAATGTTTAAAAAAATGTTCCCTGTTGCTTCAGGTATTTCAACACTTAGTCCCCAGAGGGGGGTGCTGTTAGGGAAGTTTAGTTGATGCTGCCCTGTTGGAGGATTATATCAATGTGGATTCTTTTTGAAATTAAAAAAGTGTCATGTCCTTCTAGTTTGCTCTCTACTACATGCTTGTGGTTCAAGATGTGCTTGATGACATCATCAATAAATGTGAATTATAATATTTATTGTCAGCTTAACAGGATAATTATCACCTAGAGGACAAACCTCAGTGTATATCTGTGAGGGAGCTTCTGGATCTGCATCATTGTGGTCAAAAGGTCCTTCCTAGTAGACCAATACCTTCCCAGTGGCTGTGGTCCTGGACCAAATAAAAAGTAGAAAGTTATAAGTGAGTACTGCATTCATCTACCCCTTCTTCCTGATTGTGGATGTAACCTGAGCAGCTGCCTTAGATTTCTGCCACTATGACTTTTGCCAGGACAGATTGTGTTCAAAAGGAGTGGACTATGTGAACATGTTTGGAAGATTAATAAAATGACATATCACTGGTGGAATTTGAAGTTTAACTAGTGTCAAAGAGTATTAGTCATGGTAGAGGAGTTTTAATGATGTAATTGGGTGTCATTTTTTTACTCATGTGATTCTGAGTATAATATTTTTATTTTGATGTAACGTATCTTAAACTGTACCATGAGGGTCTGTTTTCCTTTTATATTTGGAATTATGAAATGATTTCACTATTTCTCCCTTTCCTATCCTTCTTCCAAGCACTCCCAAGTACCCCTCCTTGCTCTCTTTCAAATTCATGTCATATTTTTTCAATAATTTCTGTTATATGCATATATGTATATGTTTGTGTATATGTACACACACATACTGTTCTTTATACATAATGACATTTTATATATGTTTTCAGGCTGACTATTTGACAACTGGTGTGCTTTTCCAAGTAGCAGATTATTTCTCTCAGCATTCTACAGTTGCTTGTAATTCTTTGTTTAGGGTCGAAGCCTCTTTGGCTGAAGATTCTCAATTCCCTTTCTTCTTTCTTGAGGAGAATTTCCTGAACTTTCTGTTTTCTCTATCAAGACATTTCTTCTATTCTTTTTGTGAAAAAGACAAATAGTTTAACTCTTTCATAGTATCATTTTTGTCTCTTTTTCTAGGATATTACTTAAGTTAAAGGTCCCTTCCTTCTAATCCCTTTTCTCCTTTTATGAAGTCTTTTGTTCTTCTGGCAAAATATCAACTTTAACCCCATTGTTCCCTTCAACAGACCACAGTTAAGACTCTACCCTCTATAATTCTCCTTCCATGTCTCTCAATGGGAGGTAGAAACTTCTAGAACGTTTCTTGTTTGTGTATTCTCTTTTAAAATTGATACATGTTTCTCAATGAGCAATGAAGTCATAGTGTTGTAAATATGTATTCTAATCCCAAATTCACCCAGGGACCTTAGAAAATGTAAGTCCCCATGTTCTACCCTCTTGGGCTAAGAATATACAGCACCACTATGAGGATCCAGATAAGGCAAGGAGACAGAAGCAGAAAGTTTTCCCTGCAGTTCAACTTTAAAAGGAAATTAATGTCACTCATAATATCTTATCAAAAGGAGGAGACAAGGGAAATCTTCAGGAATCCACAAGGATGACACCAACTAAGACTCCTAGCAATAGATATACTCAGATAGAACCTACATCCAGTAACTGATGGAAGCAGACACAGTGATCCACAACCAATCACTGGGCTGAGCTCCTAGACTTCAGCTGAAGAGAGGGAGGAGGGATCACAGGAGCAAGTGAGGTCAAGATCATGATGGGGAAAACCACAGAGACAGCTGACCCAAGTTGGCGGGAGCTCATGTGCACTGGTCTGTCAGCTGGGGAACATGCCTGGGACCGAACTAGGCCCTCTGAATGTGGGTGATAGTTATGTGGCTAGATATGTTTGGGGAGCCCTTGGCAGTGGGACCAGGACTTCTCCCTGGTGCAAGAATTGACATTTTGGGGAACATTTTCCATAGGGTGGAATACCTTGCTCAGCCTTGACAGGGGGTGGGGGGGGGGGTGGAGGGAATTGGTCCTGCCTCAACTAATTATGCCAGAATTTGTTGATTCCCCAAGGGAGGCCTTACCTTCCCTGAGGAGTAGATGGAGGGGTGTGATTGGGGTACATAGGCTGGCCTGGAGAAGAGGAGGAAGGGGGAACTGGGATTGGTATGTTAAATGAAAACTTTTTAAAAATGAATAAATTTAAAAAATAGAAGAAAAGGGAAACAAAAACATAAAAACAAGTGAGCTAAAGAGAGAAAAGCAGGAAAAAAGTGAGGAAGGAATGATAATAAGAAAGAGAGAAGGAAGAAGAAAAAAATGCTTTTAAGCATCGTCCCTTCATGTTCTAGTCTTCCTATGGGAACATCCCACCCTGCCTTCGTCCTTGAGATAACTGTGGATAGTCTGGAGACTGAGCTTCAATTGTAGAATTTTCTGCTTTACCACAACTTTATTTTTAATTTAAAATCTCAGTGTTTCTCACTCCCTCTGGTCTTATCTTCTCTCCAAAGGTAGTTTTTATGATTCAAGTTCTGACAAAGAGAGTCATTAGATACAAAAGAAGCTTCCAATCTTCCTGAATATCTTCTGGTGACTTTTGAAACAGATTTTTTTTTCCCTGAAAGAATGATTTTATATATTCACGGGGAAGTAAAATGCTTCCAGGGTTAGATTTCTAAGTACATTTGTGAATGCAGCAGTAACTGGAAGAATCACTATGTAGATAAGCAAGATATCAATTCATATTACAAAATTCTTTAACTCTCATTTTCAATATGAGTCTGTGGACTTACAAAATAAAATCTGTGTCAGGGCAGGGTGTGTTGGCACACATCTTTAATTCAGTACTCTGCTGATTACATGCAGAAGCAAGTATGTTGTCAACACTCTGAGGCCAGCCTAGTCTATGTGGTATGTAGTATGCATACACTGCAGGGCTGCATAGTTTGATCCCATCACAGACAAAATTAATACTCTGTTTACAGAATAGGGAACTCTATTGGCAATGTCTTCTATCAAAATATTGTAAATTCTAAAACATGTAGAAAACAAACAAAACTGGAGACAGATACATAACTTAAAAATGAAATAAATACTGGTCAAAGTTTAAAACATTGCATATAGGAAAACCTTAGCCAAGTGTTCTCAATATTTGCTTCATAATAGAATGTGCTAAGGGGGGAAAGTGTATGACTACTCTTATACTCCATCTAGAAGTTTTTGGGTTATGAATAATTCTTAAGCACTAGCCATAACACCACAGCACTAATACAGTTTCTAATCTATGATTAATATCTTTGTAGGTATAATAAGCCACCAAATTCCAGGAGAGAGAAGCTGCTGAAATGATAAATGGAGTGTAGCTAAAATGAATACAATTTAACTTCTATACTTCATATTAACTGAATATTATTTATTTTGATACCTTCACTTTAGAATTGAGGAAGCTATGGCAATGAAACTTAAAATTAGGATACATTTATTAGGAGTAACTGTACAATGTGAGGATAGAATTCCCTATGGATTAGTTATACTTTAGGATAGCTTCTTGGTGTCTGTGTAGAGGCATGCTTGAGTAGAAAACACAATTGATAGAGATAATCTGGCTCTCTGAAGTAATCCTAGCATTTTAAAGAGAAAATTCTCTTTCTTTTCACTCCTTAAGACATTGCTTACATCCTAAATAATTGTCTATAATTTGTATCCTATTTTCCCATGAGAAAAAATAGCTTATAGTCTAGGGTTATAAATAATCGTAAGTTTCTATAAAAGAGGATCCTACAGTCATAAGCCCTAATAAATATTGAAATTCTTTAAATCATGGTGTTTTGTTTCTAGTGACATATTCATATGGTATCTTCTTGGAGAATTCTGTTCACAAGGACACACACTGAATCATTCTACTCTGGATATTGTTTATGTTGTAAATAATAAATTGATTTTGTTTCAGCCTTGGGCTTCTAGCACTCATCAATATTTGCACATATCCTCTTATCTTGTTATAGGCCAATATCCTACCAGCATGGAGGGAAACATTTCTGGTCTATAATATGAATTGATTTAAGCCATGCAGGTCTTATGTGCCAAGTTCTTATGATGGTTTTGGCAGGAATATCAACACCACAAACTAGAAATTATATAATTATGGAGGAATGAATTTTTCTCTTAAAGTTATTTCCAAAGGATGCAGTTGATGGCAATTACACCTGTAATCTAAAATTGTTAAATTTAGAGAAATAGAATAAAATAGTAATTTCCAGAGGGTAGAAAAGTAGCTGATTGGAATGATGTTACTCAACAGAAAAAAAATACCATTACAAGAAATGAATAATGTTAAGAGATGTATTATGTTGTGTGAGTTTTCCTAGGAGACAAAATGTCCATATATTCACCCATGAATAATAGAAGCACCATCAAACCAAGGGATAGATCAAATCCAACTCTAGCTTAGTGAACCAATATGCTTATTTGGGGTTACTTACAGAACATTGGGCTTCCCAATTCTACTTTTCTCACTGGGAAGTACTGTTCATTTCATGGTTGATTTCTGGACAGCTGCGTTATTGAAGAGTTGGAAAACAGTCAGCTTTTTACTTTCATATGCTCTCAGAGAGGGAAAGCAGCTTATGAAGATGCCATGAAGCTCTCCTAAGCCTCTTGAATCACATTAGATTAACCAGTACCTTCAGTCTCATGAGCCTCATGAATCTGCCCCATTCCTCCATGAAAGGTCAGTAGTCCTACTATTAGGAGAGTCTCATGTATGTGAAACATGATGCCATTTTTCAAGACAGTGATTAAACAAAAAATGAATGCTTCTTAGTATTTTTATTCTGATTTTATATATATATATGTAATACCTACATACATGTATACATACATATATACACATACACACACATATATGTGTGTATACATACACACACACACAAACTATATATATATATATATATTTATATATATATATATATATATGCAAAAAATACCTTGCTGGAGGTTGAGGGTGATATGATTTCTTTTCTTTTTCATGCACAGAAAAAATAATTTGTTTTCTTTGTACTTGTTCTATTAAGAACTTGGCATAATGTAGACAGTAATTTGATATCTACCAGCCCCAGTCTCCATCTCCCCCCTTTCCATATGGCAAATCTACTTTTCACACATTAAATCACCTAGATTACTGATACTGACATTATTGTGGACAGAACTGAGGTAGCTGAATTACAAAACAATCTGACAAAACTTTTGCATCTAAGATTGAAAATGGGTGCTGGCTTTATTCATCTACTCACTCTGTGCTGAACAGGATTAAAGGATTGATGAATTCTACCAGTAGAAGTTTACATGTTGATTCGTTTCTAGTCTGCTAGATTGACTCAGATCTACAAGATATCCAATTTATAAAGACAGAAGCCATTCTTGTGGGGGGCAGAGTGGCACCAAACACCTAAGAAAGTATCATTATATATGGTACATGTCTGAAAGTTAGAGTTTTGTTACTTAACTATGGCACTTTCCCCAGAAAAAAAAGGGTATTTCATATATTTCAACAGCACGTAAACACCTGCTTTTACATTCTTTTGTAATTCAGAGAATTTTCAGTATTTTTATACAAAGTGAAATTTCTTCATGAGTTTGTGTTTATTTGGAAGAATCATTGTTCAGACTGGCTACATCACCACCTCACTATACCAAATCCTCAAAGGCATTAGATTTACTTGAGTATTGGTAATTAGAATATCTAATTTAGTTCTGTTAAAGTAGATAAACTTGTGATCACAAACAAGATAATTGCCATTTTGCACAGTTGCTAGACGTGGCTTTTGCTGCATTTCTTTAACAAATTACCACATATTAGCATTAATTAATATTTTGAGTTGTGCTGTTTTTCACATTTTATATTCCTCTCTATTGTAGTTCATCACTAATGAATATGTATGTAACTGTCAATATTGCAAAGTCTGAGTGTGCTGTATATGATCCATCTTATATTTGTCATGTAGAGCTAATAGTATGATTTAAAAAGAGTGAGCCACCATGTTTTAGTAATAGTAAGATAAAGAAAATTTTCTAGGCACCCACTCCATTGTTTTATGACCACCAAATGCATTGTTGGAGCTAAAATGAGTTTTCTGTTAAAGCAAAATTATTAACAATATAATGTAACCAAATTTGAAACATTTTTCCAGTATCTCTAGCATGAAGAGTGACTGGATACCAGATGAACAAAAGCTGAGGAGGTGGTAGCTGGAGAGAGGATGAAAGAAGGCGAAACACAGGCTTATACAGCCTACGGAGATGTTGATAAACAAGTTTTCCACGTGTTTAGGGACATACCAAGTCTTCACACTTAGGGTGCAAAGGACAACGTTAATCCACTCCTTTTGTACAATGACAAAAGTAAAACTTTGTCAAGGGAGATGCTTGTCTTTTCCTAGGTTTACATTCCTGTCCTAATCAAATGAAGGGAAAAAAGAGGGGTGAAAAATGAGGCAACAAAGATAAAGACTGCCCCGCTAAGCACACTACAGATGCGAGGATGAAGCCTGACACAGGGAAAGATGAATTAGACATAAGATTAGAGTATTAAATTGGCCTTCAAATTGAAAGTTTCATAAAAATTTCCTTTGGATGTAAGAAGGCATAGATAAAAATCTCTGAATGTTCAGTATTTGATTTACATTGTTTAACAAATAGGCCAACAACAAAAGGAAACCATAGTCTTGACAATAATGTGAGTTTATCTTCTTTTTGTGTTTGTATACAAGCTAAGGAATCTTCCTGCCATTTTTGCCTAATGATTTTCAAAGCATGGTCTGGAGCATCATGTAGGCATTATTTCAGAGCTTGGATGAAAGCCATAGTGTCAAACCTCAAACAAGACACACATAATCTGAAATTTAGGTTAAGATAAGCCTTTTAAGTTTTTGCATATTTCATTAATATGACACAACACTATATATCAAAAAATTATTTAAAATTATTTATCAATATTTTAATTATTTTTGAAATTTAAATGATTTTTTATATTTATATTATTAGTAATTATTTGATGGAGCCTATTAAAAAATAAGCTCTTTCATAATTCCCTTAGATTATAATGAACCACATCCATAAATATAAACTTAAATGTCTATTTGGTTCAACAATTCCTTAACAGTTCTTTTTTGAGCAATATGGTCTTAATAAGCTATTTCATTGATGTTAAATTTTATCATAGTTAGACAAAATTTAGCTTAGTAAAATGACTACACTTAGTTTAATCATTAAAAATACATGGCAATCCCTAATTGATAGCAATTTTTAAAACATTTTTATCTGCATAACTATCCAGAAGTTTTTTTAAAAGTTCAAACTGCATGAATTTATAGTGACTTTAACGTCACAGACAGCACTTAAATGTTTGTATTTGTAATAAAACAAGCAAGCAAACAAACCAAAAATACAAGAGAATGACCCCAATGACATTCTGCTACACACATAGACCAATACCTTACTCACCCATCACCAGAGACGCTTCCTCCTGCAATAGGATGGGAAGAAATACAGACACCCACAGACAAATATTATACAGCAGACGAGAGATTTTGGAACACTCAACCCCTAAGTGAGATGTCTCCATCAAATCTCTCCCTTCAGGGCTCACTGAAATCTGCAGAAGAGGAGTCAGAAAGAATATAAGAGTCACAGGGGATCAAAGGCACCAAGAAAATGCCCTCCAAACTAGTGGAAACACATGAACTATGGACCAATAACTGAGGAGCCCCCATTGTACTGGACTAGGCCCTCTGGATAGTCGAGACAGTTGTTTAGCTTAAACTGTATAGGGGGACCCCAGGCAGGCAGTCGGATCGGACCAACCCTGGTGTATGAGCTGGCTTTTTGGAGCCCAGTGCCTATGGTGGGACAATTTGCACAGCTTTGGTGCAGGGAAGAGGGGCTTGGAACTGCCTCAACTGAATGCACAAGGCTCTGCTGACTCCCCATGGGAGACCTTGCCTTGGAGGAGGTGGGAATGGGGGTGGGCTGGGGAGGAAGGCTGTGGGGCAGGAGGAGGGAGGACACGGGAATCTGTGGTTGGTATGTAAAATGAATAGAAAATGTCTTAATAAGAAGAAAAAAATAAAATGAGGTCCTCTAAATCAACATAAACAAAGCTCATATGAACTCATAGAGACTGTGACAGCATGCACAGGGCTGGCATGAATATGCAGCAAGTCCTCTAAATACAAGTTATGGCTTCCCGTTTAGAATTTTTATGGGATCTCTGATTGTGTAAGCAAGTGGTCTCCGGGTCTTGTTTATTCTCTTAGGATCTTTTCCTTCTGTCTGTTTGTTTTGTTCAATCCCAATGTGTTGGTTTTGGTTACATCTTACTATATTTTATTTTGTTATTATCCCCTAGAAACCTGTTTTCTTTTCCCTAATGAGAGACAGGAAGGGGGTAGATCTTGACAGGAGGAGAGGAGGAGTAGTTGGAGGAGCCATATTCAGAATATATGACATAAGAAAAAATATTTTCAATAAAAGGAAAAACTAGAAAAATGTTTGTAGATAATTCATAAGAAGTTGCTTTCTTCATGCTATAGCCACTTTGCATTTTGGTAAGGAAACATACAAGCCCATATGATTTTTAATTAAATCGTAGCCTGATTCAGCCTACTCTGGAGCTCAATTAAGGATGTGTAAAGATGCATTTGTTTTGTTTGAGAGCCAAACAATCATATTTCTTAAGGGATAATGTATATATCACATATTATATATAATATATATCACATAATATATAACATAGTTTATATTATATTATATAATACCTGTAAAAACACTACAAAATTTAAAGTATTGCTACATTGTATTTTTGAA
Organism: Peromyscus aztecus; assembly: GCA_902168405.1. NCBI lineage: Eukaryota > Metazoa > Chordata > Mammalia > Rodentia > Cricetidae > Peromyscus > Peromyscus aztecus. The sequence continues at coordinate 9,200 of CABHPQ010001171.1, forward strand.
AGATATTATAGGAAAAACAAACTAATACAGACTTGTATACTTAGAGGACAACCATGCATTTCTCCCCAAAATCAATGTTTAGCATAAAAGATGTTGACTCCACACCAATATTTACAATATTTTGCCACATATTCTTTTGCATATGGAACTTGACATACTTTTTGCACTTTTAACATAGAATTGAAAAAGAAATAACATTTTTGTATTTTTATATAATTGAACAATGATTTCTAATATTCATAACTGCTAAAAATACAGTATTTGCATTTAAACACCAGGATGCTAAGAAAGTACGAGGTCTGAAGTGTGTGGACTTTAGTCAGCTGAGTACTACAACAAGCAGTTCATTTTAACAGTCTGAACAAGCACGTCTTTCATGGAAGAACACTCTCTCACTATCCCAATTCTCTCTCCCTCCCTGAAACATCCCATATGTGACATTTGCATTGACTTCATCAGCTTCAAATTGCACCATCATGAATTTTAGCATGCAGTTTGTATTCTTTCATCAACAGCAGGGTGGGAGTTTTTTAGTGTATACCAAAATATTTAAACATGAAGGAGTATGAAAGGAAATTCTAACAAAACAAAACTGCCACTTTAATCAGTGAAAAGGATATTTTTCAAACAAAAACTGCCCATGAATATCTATCTACATAAGTTTTAACACTTTTCACTACAACATACAGCAGTATTTAACTTTTAATTTAGTTTTTGTAACTAACTCAAATAAATAGAATTTTATAAATATACATAATTATTCATACATCTTGTAGTATCTGGAGCCACTGATCAACTTCTTATTGTCTCTTTCCTACTATATTTCACTTCTTTGGAGGTTTTAGTTTTTACATTCCATGTTTGAGTGAAATCCTACAGTGCTTAATGCCCATGTCTGGCTTGATTTCACTTACTAACCTCAAATGCCATTCACATTGCTGCATATAAAATTATATCCTTCATTTCATGATAAACTAGTATCCAGTTGAATATATGTGCTATGTATGATGTATTCCTGAGTTGTTAGAGACACGGGTTGTTTCTTATCCAGCAAGAACAACACTGCAGCAAAACGGCGCAGAAATGAAATCAGTGCAATGATTTTACTTCCTTTTGGAAATAAATTTGCTGTGGGTCATCTGGGACTTATATGTTAATCTTCTATTTCTGTAGAACAAAGTTGGACTTCATTAGGAAAATGATGAAATATAGATCTCAGCATGGGTCTTATGAAAGGGAAAAATTAAGAGGAGAGAGTGTGCTAGCCCCAACACAGACACAGGCTACTCAAGACAGGAAAATGCTATTGTTTTAGCTTTTTGAAGCACCTCATATTGTTTCGCCACAATGGCTGAATGTGTGTATATAACCCCAAGAGTCCACAGTGACTGTCTTTTGGCCACATCCCTGGCAGAAGACATTCTACTTTGTGTTTTTTTAACAGCCATTGTTTTCACATTTTTTTTCTCCCTGCAATGATATCTCAATGTGTTTCTATTTCCACTTACCTGATGACTATTGATGCCAAATATTTTTATTTGTTGTCGACACCTTTTTCTTCTTATAAATGTCAAATTTTCTCATCAACACCCTTCAATCAGGTGATGATTTTCATTATTGGCTGTCAGCTTTTTGAGTTCCTTATATAACTGAATGTTATCTCCATAGGCACTTTATTCTTTTTTAATATACATGTAAGCATTATTGCATTTTGGAGCTTATTTATTCAAATAAGATTTTTTTTTCTGTGTAAGCCTCTTGTTTGATGTAGTATCATTTTTCTATTATATGTCATTCCTAGGCTTTGGGGTTCAAGTACAAAAATATGCTGCCCATCCCATTATCCTAAGGCATCTCTCCTTACAGTTCTATGAATTTCCAGAATTGCGAATTAATCAGTTTTAATCACTATGACAAACTTCCCTAGAAACAACAACTCAAAGTAGGAAAAGTTCATGCAGGTTTGTATACTTATAAAAGTTTCAGACCCGGGATTGCTGGCTCCATCAGCTTCTGGCTTAAGATAAAGTATAGGCATTGTGGTGGTCCAGCACAAGCGAGAATGCAAGCTTTAGTTCTTGGTCGCCAAAAAACAGAGGCAGGACGGCAGAGGTTCCCAGAATGAGTACAGGTGTTGATGAAATTTGATCCCTCAGAACCCAAACTCTTCATAAATCTCATCGGCTGGATGCGGAGTTATTATCAGAATTTTTTTTTCAGGATAGTTTCAGATCAAACTATAATGGATTTATTTTGTGACCAGTGAGATAGAGATGCCTCATTTAATTTATTTACAGTTAGGTATTCAATATGTCCTGCATGATTTTCTCGAAATACTGCCTCTTCTTTAATCAATGCTTTCAGCATTGTGTACTGTTTGCTTGTTTGGTTGGTTGCTCAATCCTTTGAGTAAATGATCTCTTCCACACTGTTCAGGCTTATCTTTGGTTCTTTATCTTTATGTCTCAGCCTCTTGAGTACTGAGAGAAGTGACGTTCCACTACAGGCTTCTTACCATCTTTGTTGAAAATTATGTAATTATAGTTTTACAGGGATTACTTTAAGGTACTCCACTTTGTCCCATTGGGGTGTTTTCCTGATTTTAGAGCAGTATCATGGTGTTTTGATGACTACAGCATTGCAATGCATTTCAAAGTCAGATACTACCAGGAAATCTTTGCTTCTTTTCTCCATTGTTTGAAGAGTATTTTGGATAGGCAAGATTCTTGTCCTCCTCTGGAGAGTCTAACAGTAATTGTCCATTATGTTAATGACGCCATGGTATTTTGACTTGTTCTACACTGAATTTGCTAATCCTTTTGAGTAGTACAGAGATTATGATGATTAATTACTAAAATCCCGTGTATGGAGTGTTTTTGAATTTGTCTGAATGAAGGACAAAATTATATGGAAATTCTAACAATATGAAAAGGCCATTTGATATAATTTAACACACTTTCATCTTGAAAACCCTCAACAAATGAAGTTTACAAGGAATCTACTATAATCAAAGAGAGTATATGTATAAAATACAACAATTAATGCAACATTGAGTTATAATGCTAAAGATTTTCTCTAAAATATTGAGGAAGCCCAGGATTTTAGAAAACTTTAATTAAGAAAATCAGAAACAAATTTAAAATGACATCTAAATCAAAAGTGCTGAAGAGATCATTCTTTGTTGATGACTTCGTCACACATATTGAAAATTCAAGGTTTTACCAGCAAGAGTTTAAAACTAATATATTTTCTAAATATTTTACATAGAATGAATTTAATCAGAATGTTCTTTGATTCAAAATAAACACATCTCAATCAGTAGATTGATTTAATTAGGAATATAGTGTATTATCTGACCCAGAAACCATGAAATACATTTCCTTCAAAATAGCAAAGGAATAACTAAATTTAACTAGTATTGAAACTTCACCAAATGAATTATAGAAACTATTGAAGACTATTGATGAAACAGTTTGTAAACTGTTATTACATTAATTAATTTCCATATATTTCTTATACATTTTTAATAAAATAAATCATTTATCTTGACAATATGAATTAAGATGTTCTAGCCGAAACAATTGAGAAAGGAGTGAAAAGCACAATCTTTTCTCCTGACTCTGAGTCTAGAGATGGCAATGGATCCTTTCATAGATTAGTTTACCTACAGTACTTGGAAACTAATGAATATACTCTAAAGAACAAATATTTCTTTAGCATGAAAAAAATTGTATATTAATGCTTTAACAACAGAATAATTTGAAGTGTTATGTTCCAACAATTCAATAGTGGTAATTATGCAAAAATGTATAATCTTAAGCTATACTTTTAATTAATGAAAATCTTTGTATATGTATATGAGTGTATAAATTTTAAATTATAATTGAAAAATAAAAGAAAAACCTTAAATTTATTTTTCCATGAAGTGTTACTTTCAAAGTAGGTGATAGAATTCTACTTTATTCCATATTTTGGACAAATCGAGGCACATGAATTTTTGCAGAAATCGGAGATAAGAAAAACAAAAACCATGCATCTATCACCAAATTGTTTTTAAAATAACCCAGTTTTATATATTCAATAGTCACATTTGAGATTGGTTTATCTCATTTTCTCTTTTGTATAAATAGTAGATAATTGATTATAAATATCTATACATTATTAATCAGTACATAAAGGTCAAAAGTTTCTGAGTAGTAAAATATGTAAGGTACATCTACTGGAAGCTAATGTTAACAACTGTCTTTGTGACTATGATGATAAGGGTAGACAATTGTACTAATCACTTTGGTGTCACTGTGAATACAATAACTGATCAGAAAAATTTTAGGAGGGAAGGATTTAGGTAAACTCACTATTTCAGAGAATTTTTCCATAGAGCTTTAATCCTATAAGCTTGAGCAGGATAGCATGGTGGCAGAAGCATGCTGCAGGGTTCAACTAAACCTATATCACATTTTACATTATAGATTACACATTATATCCTTAGAAAGTTTTATGTGTATATGCATGGTGAGTATGTGTGCACGTTTAAAGAATTTCTACTACCATCATCATGTTAATGTTTTTAAATATAGGTGTCCTTTCCTGTATTACCACACTCATGAGGAATATAGCAAAAATAATTTTTTAGATTATAATTATCAGGAAGTAGATTAAAAATTGCAAAACACTATTAGATGTCATTTACCTGTAAATTTTCTGAAGCATCAGGATTAAGCTAGCAAAAGTGTAAATTAATGAGTATATTAATTTAGAAGCTATTAGCTAATTTCTCATTTCAGCTACATTGCTAAACAAATCAGAGTATCTTCAAGGGTTTTAATTATTTAGTTAAATATGGTTTTAAACTAAACTCCTCTTCTGCCTGTGTTGAAAATAGACTACAGATGATTATATTTCCATAGACATCACAACATAAGCTTCCTTGGGTTTGAAATAAGACTGTGAGGTTGCCAAGTATAAAGTTTATAGCTGCTGTTATTTTGGAATATAAAGAGTTATGAAAATCCAAATGTTTTACAAAGTTAAAAAGTATTTTTTTGCTCACTTATATCTCAGAAATCACTAAAGTCATTCTGCTGAACGTGCCAAAGACTGCTTCTTGCCATATGTCAGCACAATCTTATTAAATCACTGTGATTCATATGCACATTGTCACACATATGCACACACACACAGACACACACACACACACACACACACACACACACACACGAACACAGAATGCCAAAGATTAAAAATATATTCTACATATTTAACAGAAACTAGAATTGTGACCTTGACCTCATTTGAGGAAGTAACACACTCTGTGTCTATTGGTACTATTAGTGTTAGTATAATTTGGTACATGTATTTTTCTTCATAATTCCTATATTCTTTATGTGTTCTCACTGTGTTCTAAGACTGAGCACTTATTCATTAGCCTGAAAAGTATATCATTTAATTTTCATTTACTGTACATATTCTTCATTGTCAATGAGTGAATAATGTGAAACAATTATTAAATTATTATAACAGTGAATGCAATGCAAAAGTTACATCAGATAAATTTTAGGTACACTACATGGATGCATTTGTTATTTAATATCAACAATTGCTCATAATTGTATGTGTAATGATTTAGGAATTAATCAATGCCCTAAATTCTTAAAATAACTGAGATGTATTGGTCGATTGTTTTTTCCTTTGTGATACTTAGAAGTTTAAAAGTTTGATTTGTGTCCTGCATACCCTAAGTGCAACATTTCCTGTGTGAAAATTCATTAAGTATTTTAATGAAATTTCATGTAGCAGTCTAAGCCTGCTCAGTGAGGAGAAGGATTGTATATTTTTCACTTTTGCTTTGAACCAAGAATGGGGTTTCTAATTTGACCATTCTGAAATATTTAAAGCCACTGTGTTCATGCCAGAGAATGATTTTTAAACTTCTGCATTTCTATGTATTGAAAAGCTAGCTGTGTGTGGAGGAAGGCTGGAGCCAGGAGCTACTGTCTCTTTCTAAGCCAGGCATATTGTTTTAGGCTATGACCCAAATGCTTTAGGAAATATGATGCTTTTTCCAGTCCCTTTTTAGTTCATAGTTCAGCATTCCCTCTTAATATGTACTGTGCCTCCAATCCACACCATTACTTCCAGATTCTTCCACTTGTATAATTTGAACCTTCCATTTTTTTTTTTGTTTCGCTTCTCCTCATAGTCAATCTAAGCTACAGTGACTTTTTTTTAAATCAAGATTTTTTTTTCATTCCACATACCAACCACAGATCCCCGCTCATCCGTCCTTCCTCTCTGCACTCCAGACTTCCCCCAGCCCATCCTCCATCCCCTCCTCAGAAAAGGTAAGGACTCCTGGGGAGTCAGCAAAGCCCTGCAAGTTAGGCTGAGGCAGGTCCAAGCCCCTCCCCCTGCATCAAGGCTGTGAAAGGTGTTCCAACATAGGCAATGGGCTCCAAAAAGCCAGCTCATGCACAGGAGATGGATCCTATTCCCACTGGCAGGGGCCTCTCAAATAGACCAAGCTATACAACAGTCTCACTCATGCAGAGGGCCCAGTCCAGTCCCATGAAGGCTCCACAGCTGTTGGGCCAAACTTCATGATTCCCACTGGCTTGGTTCCATTGTATCTGTAAGTTTCGCTATCATGGTCTTGATGCCCTTTGCTCATAAGAATTCCTCTTTCCTCTTTTCGACTGGACTCATACATGTGAGTTGGGTTTTGGTGCGGGTCACTATATTCTGGACACTGACACCTTGGCTCACAAAGTTTTTTTTTTTTTTTTTTTTTTTTTATCAGAGCTCAGAATTTAATTTGATAACATTTTTTCATGACCAAATTCTAACATGGCATGTGATTTGCCTATTATTTTAATTCCTCAAACAAAACATTTTACAGAAACATCTGAATTTTACTTGGACAGCAATCTGTGTTTTTTTCTATGACTATTAAATACTCATGCTCATTAATAGGTTTTTCTAATTCTAATTATTTCCTCCTAGAATAATTAAATACCATTTTTTAAATTTTTTCCATTTTTCACACATAAATTAATCTTTCCTCTTCTACTTTGAAGACTGTCCCATAGGTGAGAAAAGTATTATTATAGATATATTTTCAAGTACTCCTTACCTTATATTGTATATCCTTGAGTTAATGTGGTTTTCCATATTCTGGTTACATAGACAGTTGTGATGTCTCAGCAGTTAAGAGTCTTGTATTGAAGAGGAAGTGGATCTCTATCTCAACTTCCACATGTTGGATCATAATCCTCCCCCATTGTCCGTTCAAGTGCTCCAACACCCACTTCTGACTTCTGGTGGCAACAGCCACACCTATGGTGTACAGGCATATATGCTAGCAAAACACCCATGCACATAAAATAAATACATCTTAAAATTAAAAAAAATTCAAATTATAGTCTATTTCTAAGATTATATGTACATTAAAGCTAACCCTCTTTATATAAATACTGAAACAAATATTTATTGTAGATTGATAATGAGCTATTAAATACTAAAAGTCATATGTAAATGATCTGATCATTTCCTCATTTACCAATGGTACCTCTTCATAGTCTATTCAAAGTCTAATATATATACACCCTTTATTGTGTCTAAATATAATGCAATTTATTTTACCAAGCCATTTTAAAACCAAGTTGTACTAGTGTAGAAAGAAAAGTATTGATTTAAAAGAAAAAAAACTGAAGGCACAAATGTTACTCCATGGTCTTTAAGGCACTAGCTTTTTTTTTTTTTTCATTTGAAAGAATAGGTAGCTTTGCTGATGCAGAATTTTTCTTTTTCCCTTTAGAGTTCTGTGCATGCACTTAAAAGCAGAATGTTGACTGATAATTGGAGATACTCCAAAGGTTCAATTATGTCTTCTGTACTAAAAAGAAAAAAAATATTAGCACATATTGCCTTTTTGGAGCACAATAAGATTCATCCTTGTAGAGGCAATTTGTTATAAGCAATTGCCTTTTCCTATTAGGAATTATACGACTACATATCTTTTGACACAATGGAAAACTTATTTTCATTACAATTTTTTACTTTGGATAATATATTAGAAGCCTAGCTCATTCAGTGTGTGAGTACTTTTCCTTATGTGTGTTGTTTATAAATATGCAAGTATATACATTTTCTGTGTTTGTGTTTTATTTTATTTTAGAATCTAATCTCTACTTGTCTTAGTTAGGGTTTCGATTGTTGTGAAGAGAAACCACAACCCTGGAAAATCTTTCAAGGTAAAAGATTTAACTGGGGCAGGCTTACAGTTTCAGAGGTTTAGTCCGTTATTGTAAAGGCAAGAGGCAAGGTAGCAAGCAGGCAGATATGGTGCTGGAGAAAGGTGAGAATTCTACATCTTAATCTGCAGACAATAGGAAATGAACTCTGTCCCACATTGGGCATAGCTTGAGCATATGAGACTTCAAGGCCCACCCCTAAAATGACACATTTCCTCAAACAAGGCCACACCTCTTAACAGTGCCACTCCTTACAGGCCAAGCATTCAGACACACGAGTCTATGGGGTCCACAGCTATCCAAGCCATCATATCACTCTTTCCTAAATCATGCTTCTCTGAAAACTGCTGTCAATGTGTTTGGGTGTTTTGATACCCTAGTTTATCAGTATTATAAAAAACAAAGTAATTTATCAAGCAATATGATTAAATACAAATGTGAATAGATCCAAAAAAGGAAATTTTAAGCAAAGCTGTTAACACATCTTCTAACCTGTCCTTTTCCAAATTTGAAAAATCTATTCTTCAACATTTTCAGGATATGATTTTCAAATAAAAAACAAAGAAAATCACACTAATGAAACTTTTAATTGTGTTATAGCCATGTAACTAGAAAATAACTCTTAATTTTATCATAATGTATGATGAGACACTTGAGTTTTATAGACTCACATTTCACCATGTGTTAAAGTCACACTGGTGTATTAAGATTTAGCTGAAATGTATCCTTTAAGACTATTATAATTTACTTTGATGTTAATGTGATTACTTCATCAAATATGCTAATTTCAATCCCTATTTCTCTAAGCAAACTTGTCAAATCTCAATGAATGGTTTAATAAACCATGAAATAGTCATTCATAGAAGTGATACACATAATCAGTAAATGACCAATTTCTGAAAACTCCAGTGTACTTTTCTCCTAGATTAAGTGGGTTCAAGTGGAACAAATCTTCTGAAGTAACTGAAAACTATAAAGCATACCAACAATATCACAACTGAGCAATCTGTCTCTATTGATGGGAGTACACAATCAGGGTAATGGGGGATAATTACATAATGAATTCTCTGGTAAGACATTTTTCCTGTTGATAAAAGCTAGGGTCATCTCAGAAGAGGAATTAGGAAAAAATGACTTCATTAGATTGCCTGTAGATAAATTTGTTGGATAATTCCTTGATTAATGTTATGAATGCAAGGGTCCAGTACACCATGGACAGGGCCCCTTCTGGGTGGAAGGCCCCAGGTTGTACAAGAAAGCAAACTGAACAAGCGAGGACAGCAAGCCAAGAAGTAATGCTTCTCCCCAGTCTATGCTTCCATTCCTGACTTCACGTTGTACTCTGCCTTGAGTTCCTGCTCTGGCTTCCCTCAATAAACTGTGACCAGGAACTCTAAGCCAAATAAACATTTCCTTTCCCAAGTTGGTTTTGGCATAGTGTTTATCATAGTAATGAAAGGCCAAACTAAGAAAATGAGTTAGGAAGACAACCTGGAATTGCACAGAAGTTGTGAAACTGGAAATTTCTGGGAAAATTTCTGAAAAAATCTAGAAAGATTTTCCAGAAACTTGAGAGCAAAAGTCTTATAGTAACTTACAGAGCTTCAAAAATGAGTCCACTTATCCATTTTTATATGATCTTGACTTATTAAATCGAATTACTTTTTTTTAAAAACATATGAAATAATTTGCAATGTTATCTGTAGGAGCCTTTATTGCTGTAATTATATTATGTTGTTAATATCATTAATAACATAAATAATTAACACTTTCTTACTTTTTGAAAAATAATGTTATAATGTTTGTGAGAGCTCTATTATATTATGCATTTTAAGATGAACTGCATAGAATATATACTTTTGAAATCTTGCTTCAATTTTTTGGTTCTCATTTTAAATAATTGCTTTGTTTTAATAAATGCTTCAAATCCCCCAAAAAATTTAGTGTACACATTTAAAAATACATTTTAATCTCATTTGGAAGTAAGAATCTTGTCCTCACTCTGCACTAAACTGCTTTGGAGGTAATTTCTTTGATTTCCTGGAAGTCCTTCTTCTTTTACCTTGTGTACTTGGCAAGTCTTTCAGTTTGAAAATTGTATATGCCTTCAGAACTGATGTAATTCCATTTAGCATTTAAGGTTATTTTCAAATATTTCACTGGATTCTTTCTTCAATATAATCATAATTGGACAATCATAAAAAAACACAATTCTCCTTACATTACATGGCACTTTGGCACAAGATAGTAGAAAGTCTACAGGGTGTTTTTGTTCTTATTATTTTTTGAACTTTTTTGTAGTTTGTAATTTTACTTTTGTTCTCCTTACAGTTTGAGATAAAGGTGTTCTGTGAACTTACTAGGTAGTCAGTTCTTTTACAATATAAACTTTTTGAAATTTATGTCTATTGTTTGTGGGTGTGTTCACAAGAGTGCCGGTGCCAGTAGAGTCCAGTATTGTTGGATAATTCTGTAACTAGGGTTCCAGGTAGTTGTGAGACCCCAGACGTGTGTGCTACACCTCAAACATGGGTCTTTTCCAGTGCAGTCTGTGCTCTTACGCTTTGAATCTTCTCTCCAACCTCCTCTATTATAATTTTAATGATGCTTTCACTCAATTTAAACAAGCTTCCATAGAATAGACACTGAAGCAAATCAATATTGAACCTACCATCACATCAACACTATGCTGTTTGAATTTCTCTCACCAACTAGAAACATCCAATAATAATATTATAAGCCCTTATGAATTATAGTTGTATTGGATTGCAAATAATTATATCTCTATTTATCTCTCAAGACATACTTGTCACAATCATTTCAGTTTATGGAAACATGAATTTACTAAACTATAGGCATGCCTGAATATTTGAACATAGATTTCTGAAAGTCTCAATGATGTGGTATGCTGCAATGAAGAATCAAGTGTTCTGGTCCTGACAAGATGGCTTATGAGTCGAGTACTTCTTTTGCCAAGGAAACATGAGTACTTGAACTTCTTCAGGACCTATGACCACAACACTGGAGTAGATGAGACACAAGGACCCTGGAGAAAGTTGGTCAGTCAGCTTTGCTGGATTGTTGAGCTCCAGGTACAGTGAGAGACTTTACCTCAAAACTAAGGTAGAAGTGATATAGGCAAAAACCCAAGATCTGCTTCTGGCCTCCAAACACAGGCACACATATGTGCACTGACAATACACATAAACATGTACATGCACATAAACATGTACACATACATATAAAACACACACAACAATTAAAATTATAGAATAAAGAATTATTTACACTATTTTCCACTGTTGTAGATAGTTTGAACAAGAGCTTAGAGACTTACCCTCCATCTACATTTCCTCTTTCTGGTTGTCAGTGTTGATAGTATTTTCTATTACTGTTCTGCATTTGTTCTGATTTTATAGTTAATATTGTATTTGTTATGAACTAAAGCTCATGCTTTACATTACAATATTCTCTTTTATTTAAATACTATATTGTTTTTCATATTATATAGTGAAAACTCTTTTCTTTTGGACAGAATAATTTACATCTATAGTAAAAAATAATTCCATGACTCAGCATAAGACTTAAATATGAGTCAGAATCATTTATGGTTTATCAAATAATAATATATGCCACATGTAACTTAGCTCTTTTGCTATAACACCAGAAAAAAAACTTTCCTAACTATAGCACCTACATATTATTACAGAAATATTAATGATATGATAATTTCTCATATTTTAACATTTATTATGTTTAAGTGGAGTTAGTTATTGTTTACTAAAATTCATCTATCCCTATTAATTACTGGCACAGAAAATATTGTGTAGAAATTTCCTATTTCAGCATGCCTTGCTCCAAAAATGAAATAATACTTTGAGTGAAGAAGAATGTTGATATCTCAGCAGCCTAGATAATGTACTTATACAATCTAGAAAGTGCCTAAGCCTAAAAAAGAATATGAGTTCCAAGAAATAAACCTCTGGGTGTACAAAAGGGTCATGTTTGAGAACTGTAATCATGTGTGCATGGTTATGTTTCACAATATAATCTAGAATATTCTACAAACATGTGCATAGTAATGTCCTAATGTATTTGATGAATCTTAAAATGAAAGTAAATATATTATGTTTACCCCAATGAGATCATCCTATATTGAATATTATTTCATCATTTGACTCAAATGCACTTAATGGATTATTTCAGTCTTACAGAGAATTATGCAAGATTTCAGTTTAATTGTATAATGTGTGCCACATGTCTAGGTGACCCATTTTAATTGATTAGTTACTAAATATTTAATGTAAAAGTAAATGTGAATCTACTGGAAAATTGTTTATCCTTGAATCAGTCCTAATTTTCAGCCAGAGTAACCTACAAAGTCATTTGGGTAAGGAGCAAAGTTCATAGACACATCCATATAACAATATATTAGTCTATGATTTCATTTATATGGTTTATCACTATAAGTTCAACCTAACATCTACATGTGTACCTTCTAGACATGAGCTAGGGTTCAAAGCATGACTTTTTTCCCCCTAAGTATTTTGTTTTTTTGAATAAAGTGTCTTGCTAACTGGGAATTGGCAAATATTATTAAATGGGAATAATATTTGACATTATTAAACTGGAGCACTCATTTGAACTTCAGTAGTAATCAAAATCACACCTCATCTACTGGAGACCCCTTGTGCTACCTCAGAAAGCCTGATGGCAGGAAGTGAAGAATGAAACTCAGGACAATGCCATTGCTGCAAGCGCTGGGTCACATTCTTCTAGAGACTGACCTGGTGGTTTACTTGTCTTACAATTTAAAGATGGCAGAACTTGTGCTCTGTGGTCACCTTTACAATGAGAATGAACTATATTGGCTGATCATTGGTTAGGGACCAGAGGAAGGATCCATGATAAGCTTTAGGAGAGATTCTATTGCTGGATTGTGTAAAATTCATGGGGCCCCTTCCACTGGGATGTGTTCTAGTCATTGCAGATTAGGGACTAAAAAATGCTCAGGATATTGGGGGGGGGATCAAGGTGGAGGTTGGCTTCTAATAGTATAGCAAAGAAACTCCAGGTTTATTGATGATTTTTCGCTGTCATTCCAGTTGACTAGATGTCATTCATTCCCTTTCATTGAAGAAAATAAGTCCATGTTATTGACAATCGTGGTTTCTCCAACGCTTATTCTAAGTTGTGCTCCCTAAACCCATCCAAAGGGTCTAGACTAATTTTGCAGCCTCTTCTGCATGCAGATGCTGAATAAGTCTGCTGGCATCCAGCCCAGAAAGATTAGCACCTTTGATTTCTTGTGTCACCCATTTTATTCTGTCTGATAGTGCCAGTTTTCTTTTGAACCTTTAGATTTCTTATACCTCTTTAAGCATTTAACCTTTTTGAATCACACCGAGTTCAAGATTCTATGACTGTGGTATGACACACACAGTGAGGGTGTTTGACAAATTACAGGAAGGTAACAGACAATTTAACAATCTCCTCAGACAATAACAGCGACAGAAGATAGGTTTTCATTCCGTTAATGATCTCAATTCTGTTGAATAAAGATTAAAGGTTTGGTATAATGCAAGAAATTGATTTTCTAAGTAACCTGGAGAAGATATTTAAAGTATCAAGCTCTACTTTCCAGATATGATGTTCCATTCAATACATTTTAGCATTTTATTTACATACACAAGTTTATTTAATTTATTTTATTTAATTTTGCACAATCCGTGTAAAATCTGCTGTAGAGAGATTTTTTCTTTGGGCCTCTAGCTCACCAAAAATGACACAGAGACTTATTATTAATTATGAAAGCTTGCTCTTAGCTTAAGCTTGTTTCTAACTAGCTTTTATGACTTAACCCATATTTTTAAATCTATGTTCTTCTACACCATCATTTCCACATCTCCATTATGCCAATCCTGGTTATTACTTGTCTGGCTGGTGACTCCAGCTTCATTTTTCCCAGCATCTTCCCTGCCTGGAAACCCTGCCTAGCTATTGGCCATTCAGTTTTTTATTAAACCAATCAGACGGAAACCTATTCAGTGTACAAAAAGATTATCCTACAACACTCTGGGAAAAATTTCACTATAGTGAGTTTGTTTTATCTAAATACAAAACAACATGCATGAGAAACAACAATTGGATATGTATTATAGGACACTAGGAGCTTGCTAACTACATTCTTTCATGCCAAAAGATATAAAAAGAAATAATCGTAAGAGGAGTAAATACTTCCCAAGTACAATGTTAAGAGTACAATGGAGACATGCCTATTCTATATTTTGTCTAAATGTTGAAGACAACCAACTTTCCTATATTAGGCCATTAATAAAATATATTTCAATTTCCATATATTAATATATAAGTAATGTACAGTTTATATAAAAAATGTAACAGCTAAGCCATGTTTTATATCAGATGGAAAATATGATAAGAAGTCTAATACTGAAAACTAAGATTCCATATCTAGATAAATTTATAAGACATGTAGAAAGTTTCAATTTCTGATGATTTTTGTCAACGTTTGATTAATCAGTGAATGTTTATTTTAGTCTAGGGGCACTGCAGACAGTCTGTGTGCATGATGGGCATGTGCTCTGCTACAGCATCCACATAATTTTCAAGGTTGCCTTCTTTTTGACTTTCCATTTATTTGTTTTGGGATTTTTTTTTTTGGTGGGGGAGCTTAGGACCATAAATCACATGGTTGTTCTATCTGAAACATATTTGCTATAATATAGCAAATTGTGCATCTGTATAATTTTGTACAGCTAAAATAATTCCAGATATAAAGTAATAGTTGCAAAGATTGTTATTTGGGTTCAATGTCTGTTCTCCAAAATCTCTAGAAATATAAAAAATGACCCAGAGTTCAAGTGGTTATTTTCAAGAAGCCAGTGTGGCTTCTTGAGGGATAAATACAGGAGCTCTGGAGTTTCTGGAAATGTTCATTAAAACATAGGTGATATGGACTTCTTTATTCTAAAAGCATGTATGTGAGATGTCCATTTTAATGAGGAACATGGCATTGTGGACAAATCTTGTGGATAGTGAAGTTCTGGGCTGTTTCACAGATGACTTCCTTGAACAGAGCTCATAACGAGTTTTGGAACATTTACTTCTGCAATGCATTTCTACAGAAGACTGATGAGCACATATCATTTTTAAGATGTCTTATTTCCAGTCAAATATAGTTTCATCAGAATAGTAGATATTTGATTGATGTCAAAAGGATGAATTGATTATTGAATTAAGATGAAGTTAATTCAATGCTCTGCCTAATGTGTCATTAGCTTCAAGGAGCCCACAAATCTAATTCAAATTGCTCACAGAGACATTAATATACATTTAATCAACAATAGTAAACCTATAGTAGGCCAATATTTCAGTATCAATAAATTTATAGAACAATAGTACCCTACTTTATTCATTTTTTTGTAGTTCTGTTTGGCCACTCATTGTCTTAAGTTGTTTTGAGTGATAGCTGAGAAAGAGAAATAGTAATTTTATTCATTAGAAAATTAAAGTCTTATCATTCTTTAGAGTCCAAGAATCTAGTTAATGTTTATTGAATTAAATTGTATGCATTCTTTTCACTATAGAAATGCTACGTTCTGGTTATTTAGGCTGCATTTAATAGGAAAGTAATGAAAGTTATAATCAGGTAGTCATTAGAATATAGCACTCTTCAGAGCCACCCAAATAGCTACACTCCAAAGAGCAGAAGACAGTGGAAGAATCAATGGTGTTAGGGACACTGAAGATACTTATTAGGGACAGTGGAGATACTTATTTTTCTACACCTTTAGACAAGTGCATAAATTCTCATTCTAGTCTTCTCAAATGAAAACTAGACCACGATCATTTGGCATTTGGCTCTATAATCAGGATTTTATTAAGACATATGTTGTTTTTCATGTGGTACTGTATTTCTTCATAGTCTAGAAAGATATTGGATAGATAGATAACTAAATAATAGAGGTATACAAATACTGAATGATACAATGTTTGACCTTACACATATATACACAGAACAAAGGAAAAGTATCATGGAGATTTTTATTAAGTTTTGAATAAAAAAATCAGTTTTTATTTTTTCATAAATAAACATTGTAACAGAGAGGAAATATAGAGAATCTCGACTAGCTGTGAGATTCTCTTCCACAGGGGCCCCCCACATTCAAAATACATCAGAATGTAGATATATGGTACTGGTCATAATATAAGAATACATTTTTTTTAGTGTTTTACTAAAAATTGTTGGCAAGGAAATAAAAACAAATTTAGCAAAATTTGAAAAATATAATGTTTTGTAAAAATTCTAAGAAATAGTTTGTATTTATAATGAGCATTGACATAAATGTCAACTGGCAGTGTAAACTAGCCGTAATAATATTGTTGTAGCCCTGTGTGGTGATGCATGACTGTAATCCCAGGAGTCAGGAGACAGAAGCAGCAGGTTTTCCACAAGCTGGGGGCAAGCTTAAGCTATATAGCAAGTTTCAGTCCAATCAGAGATCATAGATACAAAAACCAAAAAAAAGGAAAAAAAAACTTCATTTTTTAAAATATGGGTCTTAACGAATGTCTATGTTTAATGAGATTAAATATAGAGAAAAGTTTGAGATTTTTTTTGTCCATATTTTTCTTTATAAATTGTTTAGAAGTGTAATATTTTTCCAGCTGTAGCTTTTTTAAAATGTAACTTTTGGTTTTGATGGCCAAAATATTTTATTAAATCTTCTGTACAGAGTAGCCTACTCAGGACACCACTAGAAACCTTCTGCATCTCAATAAAGAACATGTAGAAAGGCTTGTCATCTTGTACTCAAAGGAACTTTGAGGAACTCATCCATCGAATCTTTTATGCACTCCACATTGAAGTCCATTAACTCATTGCCAGACACTTGGCTTTCAACAGGAAAAATGAAAGTAGTAGAGAAATTGAAAGGTTTTTTTTTTGTTTTTTGTTTTTAGCTTTTAAAAGCATTTTTATTTGAAATTCATGTAATACATGAGTGCTGTATTTACAGAACTTCATCCCCTCCTCTGTCTCCTCTTATGTCTTCCTCCTCCACCCCATTCCTTCTCAAATGAATGAACTTACTTTAATACTATTATTACAAATACACACCTAACTCTATAAAGGCACCCTGCTGAGTCTATTCAGTTTGCTCTTATGTATATACATTTAGGTCTGACCACATTGTACTGGACAACTAATTAGAGGACTTGTCCCTTGAGAAGACTCATTTTTTCCTGTCAGCGGTCATTTTTCGCTTGCAGGTCTTGCTGCAGGATTGAGGTTTTTGAGAATTCCCCCATTCACATTTGTATGTCAATTAATGTTGTCATTGTTCAGGTATCTACATTGTTGAGATTTCACGGATGCAGCTTTCTGCTGTCTCCTTTTCCATAATGTTCTCTGGGCCTTGGGTGTGGATGTTGTTTTGTGGAAGCATCAGTTAACATTGCTTATATGACCTGATTTCTTTGCATTTTGACCAGTTGCAGCTTCTTATAATGATAATCATCCATTTCAAAACGTGACCTTCTTTGATGGGTGTGTGAGAACTATATCAATTTGTGAGTATAAGGATGAGTACTAAAAGTACAGTTGGAAAATATACTATTTTAGGAAAGCGCAGTAGTAGGTTCTTCTCTAGGGTCAGTGGTCATACCAGTCAAGGATAGTTGGATATGTTTATACTACCAGGCATGAATTTTCTCCTACTGAGAGGTTCTTTTTTATATAAATATTTTAAATTTATAATTAATTTAATTTTACATATCAGCCACAGATTCCCCTGTCCTCCCTCCTCCAACCCCCAGTCTTTTCTCCCAATCTACCCCCCCCATTCCCATCTCCTCCAAGGCAAGGTCTTCCCTGGGGAGTCAGCCCAGCCTGGTAGATTCAGTTGAGGCAGGTCCAATCTCCTCCTCCCCGCATCAAGGCTGAGCAAAGTGTCTCAGCATAGGCCCAAATCCAATTAGATGGACTGGTGGTTCCTACCAAGATATGCATACCATTATTGTGTATTGTGCTTTGGAGATAAAATGCAATGCCTGAAATTGTTGTGGTTTGAGATACAGTGAATGAGGAAATGGCAATAAGCAGGAGGTGGGAATTACTGATAGGGACAGAGGTCAATGTGAGTGTGTCTGTGTGTGTGTGTGTGTGAGAGAGAGAGAGAGAGAGACAGAGAGAGAGAGAGACAGAGAGAGAGAGAGACAGAGAGAGACAGAGAGACAGAGAGAGAGACAGAGAGAGAGAGACTGGAAGCAAGGATGGATAATACTTAGGATGTTTGAAAAAGCTATAATAGTATTATCTTATGCTTTCTTACAATTACATAAAGTTTATAAAATTGTATGTACAAATTCATATACACAGCAAATTAAAATTAAAAAAAAAACTTGGAGGTGATAATGCTCTCCCCAAGTATAGATCTTCTAACAGAAACCCCAGTTCCTGGCATGTGAACTGCTTTGTCATGTTGTTGATCGGGGGAGTGCAAGCACCTCCAAAACCAATATGAACTTGTGCTACTGTCCTTGATCGGGTCCAAGAAGTGGAAGGTAAGAGCCTGTTGCTGAAGGCATTACACCAGTGGGACTCAGAGAGATTGGATCGGATCTGACCCAGAAGATTTCTCCACGGAGCCCGCCTGCCACCGTTGCACAGGAGGTGCCATCCACGCCGCTAAGGTAGAATAAAAATAAAAAAAGAGCTTGCTTTATACACTTTTTGATGAATTTAGTTTCAGGACAACTTTTCTCTAAATATTCTGTGGGCTACAATAATAGCTAATCTAGAGATTTCCAGTCACTTGGTTTGTAAGTTATACCTGGCAAGGATATGTTATTTCTGTTCTTTTATTCTTTCTTTTGAGGTTTTGACAGGACTAATCATATTGATTGATATGTGGTAAAAGAGACTGCTGTGAAAACTGCCTCAGAGCAATGTGCCGCTGATGAAAATGGTTCAATTTATGACTTTAAATAAAGATGGAATAACTTTAGTATTAGTAGACACATAGATTTTAGGGAAAATTACAGTGAGGCTTCTATTTGTACTGATACCAGTTAATAGTTAAGCTCAATTGCAAATGCCATGAGCATTTTCTGTCAAATGAGAAAAAAAGACTTTAAAAACCAGGAAATGTTCTCTCCATTTTCTATACTTTACTGTTTTATTATAAATCAAAGAGGGAATTTATATGAATGGTTATCGGTGTTTCCATGGTAAATTTTATCTTTTTCATACTTTGATGTATATACATTCAAAATCCTGTTCAGTTTCCTTGGTGAAAATAAAAATGATGTCCACAGAAACATGGTACATTTCTTAATCTCATACTTAGTATTTTAAAGAGTAGTTACCTCTGTCTGTTTTGAGAGTACAATAAAAATTATATGAAATGCAAGAATTTTTAGAGCAAGAGATAACAAAGGTATTCTCCTCGCAGAGAACATCCATGCAATCCACAGGAAATACATGGAGTTCTCTGAGGTAGAGTTTGTATGTATTTGTTTCTGGATCAGCAGCATCCAGAACTGGGTCTGAAACAAAAGAGATACTCAATTCAAATTTGAGTAGATGAGTGCATACATTTTTTTTATCAATTTTTTTCTATTTTGAAAAGGATAGAGGAAAATGTGTCAAATGTGCTCATATATCTAAAATCTAATATTTGCCCTACTTAGAGCTGGGAACTTTACAGTAGAAACATAAAGGAAAAAGGAAGAGAAGGATTTCTACTTCTTATGTGATTGCATTGCCTACTAGGGTAGCATATATATATATATATATATATATATATATATATATATATATGGTATTTGAATTTATATTATATAAACACATCATATTTATATAGGAATAAATTATTATTGAAATTATTGCTTTTTAAAATAGTTATTAGCGTACAAAACCACCATGAAAGAAAATTTTGCTCACCTATAAGGCTGATTAACCATTTACATAAAGTAACTTCAGAATAAAACATGTTGATATTTATAACTTCCTGTATAAGTATTTCTGATTTTTTATGAGTGTGTTTTGTGTTCTAAGTTAGATTTGCAAAGAGATATGGATCCTGAATATATCAGAAATGTATCATCAGAATTAAAACTATATTACATGTAAACCACAACACAGAATAAAAGACTACTTGGGAGGAATGGGGGTGTGGAAAGGGAAGGGGGAGAGGTGATATATTTCAATTTTAATTAAAAGTATTCTTTTTAAGCTTTTAAAATAATTTCTATTTAATAAACTGCTCAAATTATAAAAAAAAAACAGAAGTGAAAACATAAACTTTTGTGTGAAAATGATTGCAATAGTGATGTTGCTGGATTTCAGAAATTCTAATAAAAGTAATTGTTGATTTTGATCATTCTTGATTTCTTATAAAAATCCATCTTAATTTGAAGTATATTAATGGGAAATCAAATGTCTAACACAATTCTAGACATAAATTGTCTGAAAAATGGATATAAAAGAAGGAAGTTAAAAGAGCCTAATGAGTTCCAGTCAGAGGATGAGTTCATCCCATGACCTGCACTGTAGACATGTGAAAGACATGCTACTTCCCATCCTATCACTATCTTATTAGTTAGTTTGAAATGTTTTCTCTTTTACTAATTTTAAATGAAGGAGACAGTTGTCCTGGAACAAATATGTTCAATCTTCATACTTAAAGGACAATTCGCTGTACACAGAGATGCTAAATGGTCCTAACTCTCCAGGGGATGAAAATAGAGGAACAGAAAGATAAGTGTAGTATTGTGAGTGAAACCAAAAATGTTGCTTACATGATATAACTGAACTTCCTATTTAAATATTTCCCAATAAACACTCTGGTTTCAACATTGTATGTCACTAACTAAAAGATGAAAGAAAAGAAATGGAAAAATTATTAGAAAATAATATTATGTAAGCATAAAATTCCACTAAGGAATGTTAACAAAGATATCTCCATGTTCCTGACCTATAAAATATATTAATTGTAATGGAAAAAAAATTTGTTACTGAATAGTTACATCACAACAGATGTGTTCTATGTCTTTGGTAGAGAATGAGATACACTGAGGAAAAGCAATCTGTTTTTATGTATCTTCAGATATGTGTAATTATGTACAAAATATACATACTGACAGTAAATACTTTCTTATAGACATCTATATCTAGTGACTATCTTGAATAATGGTGCTTTATATAAACTTCATAAAGCCCACAGAGCAACAGTAACATATTTCTTTTACTATTTTGTCATTCATGATTGTTTATTTGCTGATATGTCACTTGTTTGATTCATTTTGTTTTTGTTTTTTTTTTCTTTTGAGACAGGATTGCATTATGTAATCAATATTCATCTTGAATTCACTATGTAGGCCACTCATACAGGCTGCCACCTCTATATCCCATCTTCTGAAGTCAAAGGTATATACCACCATATTTAGCTTGATAACTATGTATAAGTATTTATTTAGAAAGATAATGTGCTAATTATCTACTCATATTCATTTTTCTAAAATCATATGTTGACAAAACTTTAATTTTACATAGTGTCCTTATTATTGTAATTTTATTTCTTAAAAGACATTTATGATAACAAATTAACAATATAGAAGATAGGATGAACAATGAATACCAATACACCAGGGAATGTATAGGTGTGTTTATTTGTATTTTCTTATAAGCATATGCATGCAAATGATATCACTCCAGACACTGTGTATATTGTGCTATATTATATAATATTACTCTATGACTCTAAATTCGTCTTGTCTACTGAATCAGAGGTTGATAATATTGAGTCACTTTTCTTCAAAATAAGTGTTACTTCTTAAATGAAAGCTTTGTTTCAAATGTAAATATGAATAGATAAATTAAACATGCTGTATAACCTAAAATTAGAGAGGAAAATCAGCCCCTAGTGGGAAGTGAAGTAAATGAAATAAATAATTTAATGCACCATTCTAGTGCTATATTATGATTTTCATTTGAGCATATGAGAAATAAAAAGGATATGCAACCTAGAATTCATTAGAGTGGTCAATACTTCCAGGTCCCAAACTAAAAATTCATCTATATTTTAAACATGAGGATGTAATTCTACAGACCCAAAGAACTTACTATTGCAAAATCATCTATTCTGTGTGTTTCATCACAGATGTAACTGCTTGGTTATTTATCACCTATATAAATGTGTGAGTTTCTATGCATCCATGAATTTATCTTGCAAAACCCTGATATAACCATGCATTAATGGTGTATACCAAAATAGCCTCATATGAGTAGGGAATGCTCCTTATTCTCCATGTATTTTCTCAGCTACTTCACCCTGTTCCTTAGTTTTGATAAAATTGTGCCTAACTCAGAGAACACTAAATAAATTAAACTTAATACTGATGGAAGTAGCAGATTTCCTTATTTGGGCAGTTTGTAGAAATGAACATGAATTAGAAGGTACTCCTTAGGTCTGTCATATATATATATATATAATTCTAGATTGGATCAATACATAAATGGTAAACTTCTGTGACTACTACTTGCAATACTCACACATTTAGTTACTGGTTCAATAAAGGTATTTATCAAACAAGTAGTATTAAAAATGTAACCATTCGTAAGCCTAGCCTTTAAGAGCTGAGCCATCTAGAGTGAGAGAATTGGCACTGTCCCCACCGGCAGAAGTATTTGGGGAAGCAGGCCCTGCACCTCACCTGGGCAGCACAATACAGCAGTCCTTGTTGGCAGGGGTGCAGGTGAGTTGGCCCAGGAGGACTGATCCCACCCCCATCTGTCATGTAGTAGTAGCATGGGTGAGGAAAAAATGCCCTCCCTCCCCTTGTCCCTTGTGGCAGGGGAAAGAGATGCCCCTGGGGACACGAGAGTGGGAGAAGTGGTCCTGCTCTTCAACAGCTGTAGCACAAGGGAGAGCAGGCAGGGCACCTCCCCTGGGCAGCACATCAGCTCTGATCTTTTGGCAGGGGTATAGATGTACTGGGCCTGTGGGAGTGAGAGCAAGAGAGCTGCCCCTCCTTCTCCCTTATATACCATGGGGTGGCAAGGGTAAGGGAAAAGAGCCCTCCCCTCACTCCTTTCCACCTGTGACAGGCAGGGAGCCCGACTTTGGGGCCTGAGAATGGGAATGCTGGACCTGCCACTCACCAAGTGCAGCAATCTGGAGATCAGGCCCTGCACCTTGCCTTGGAAAAGCACTAGAGCTAGCCCTGGCAGTGTGAGTGAATGTGAGCTGGACCTGAGAGTGTGAGAGCAGGGGAACTGGTTCCACTCCTTTCTGTCTGCTGCATTGGGTGAGATAGCCTAGGTGGTGCTGGAGACCTCGCCCAGGTGGTGATAATGAGGGAAAGCTGGCAGAGTGCCCAACCCAGCTACCACCCAGGCCCAGTACAAGGACTATGAGGTAGCCCACCCCAAAACCCACCTCATCTAGAAACTCCTGGAGCATGTGAAGGGGGTGGATCTGCAGATCCAAAGCTATAGGATCTTCATGACACAAAGCAACTCCAAGAAGAATAGCAATATAAACAGTCTAGCAGAAGCCAGAGGCCTTGAACCAGACCAAAGATTCATTTCAATGAATAGTGACAAGTAAAGATATATGGACTAAAGTGTGACTTACTGGTTGACACTGTAGCTACCATGCTGAGATTTTTTTGTTTGTTTCTTTCTTTTGTTTTATTTTGTTTTTATTTTTAAATTTTGTTTTGGGGGGAGGTGGAAAGGGCAGAGGGTGGAAGCAAGAAAATGGGAAGAGGAATGGAATCAGGATGCATCATATGAAATCCACAAAGAATGAATAAAAAGTTTAAAAAATGTAGCTGGATCTTTTGCCTACCATTTTGAATTAACTTAAAGAAGACATTTATTTGTGTCTTCTTGGTTGTTCAATGAATTAAACACTAACAGAAAAAAAATCGAAGTCAATATTTCCACAAAAAATATGAAGAAATAAAATAGACAATGCATAGCTCTTTCAAAATATAATTCCTGGAGAACAAGGTGTTAGTGCTGATTTTTTTTTTCTAGTCGTATAAGCAATCAATGTAAAGGGCAATGAGTCTAGGTAAAATATCCTGTCTTTCTTTTAGTTTTGTTTTAAAATTTCTGGAAAGACTTCCTTCCAGTTTCCATTACAAAATGATCATATCTGAATTGTCTGTAGACTATAAAAACTTTGGAGGTTTCTTTTTTTCTTTTTTTTTATCACCTGGCATAATTTATTTATTTATTTCCTTTTTTATTATTAAGAGATATTCTATTCATTTTAAATACCAACCATAGATTTCTCCCTCCTCCCTCTTCCTTCCCACCAGCTTTCACCCCCAATTCTCCCCCCATTCCCACCTCCTCCAAGTCAAGGAGTTTTCATTTGTGATCAATGATATACAAATATGTAGATCATGTACTTTGACCACTTCCTTGGATGTTTTTATAATTCTCTGTATGCATGGGTAAAATTATCATCTTGGAGTTTCAGTTCTTTTTTCTGTGTCTGCAATGATAAAGTTTGATCTGAGTTTAGATAAAATACTTGGGATAAATTATAAATGTAGCCCAGTTCATACCAGAGACTCTAAAATGCCATGTAATTATCTTTTATCATGACTTCCTTATTTTTATCTTAAAATATATTTTAAATTATTAAAAATCATGTTATTGGTTTTTGTAAAATTTCTGAACTGTTAACTCTCACTGTAAATATGTTGATTTTTCTTAACATTCTGGTAGTATGTTTTGTTCAATGCATGCTAAATTTATCCAGAGATAGGATTCAATACCTCATACCAACCCCAAAATATGCTGGTTCAAAATAAATAAAATGATAAAATTTATCATTTATTTTGTTACTTTATGCTGAATATTTTATATGTTCTTTCTAACACAGGTATTTTCTTTATTTTACATATAGTTATTCAAGTTTATGAAGGTTAATAAGCTGCCCAATGTTTTAAAAAACAAATTTATTCTTTGATAATTTTATACATGTTTATGATACATCCTGTTCGTATTCTTCCTTCCTAATCTTTCTTATTTTCTATCTCCTTTCTTCCTATGCTTCCTGTCCTCTCTTTTACTCTTCCAACTTTCATGTGTTTGTCTGTTTTTGCTTTGTGACTTCCTATACTTATAAAGGGGTTCCTGAATGGGCATGGATGTGAAATCATTTTTCCAGTGGACCTTTGTCCTCAGTAGCTCCTCTCAGCAGAGTTGGGTCTCATAAACCCTTTCACCAACTATGACTGGGTGATTACAGTCTCAGACTTGTACAGAGCTTTTCAGCCAATCAAGTCTGTAGCATTCTTAAGTGCCAGGGCCACATCTGGCTCATAAGAAAGTGTTTCATGGCCCTATTGTCAGACTCTCGTATTCATCTTGTTCTCTTCCCTGGGAAGTTCCTTGAGCTTGATCAGGGTGATATGGTGTCTCATTTGAGCTTAAATCTCCTTTTTTCACTAGTTCTCTGCATGTTGACAAGCCAGGTGACTCTGTATTAACTATCTTTCATTGCTAAAAAAAGTGTCTTCTAGTAAAGCTGAGGACAGACCTAGTCCTCGGGTATAAACATAAATATTAGGAAGCAGTTTGACAACATGATTATTTAGCAAATGTGCTCTAGGAGGCTTTCTGTCTCAGTTGCATCTGTTAGATCCATATTCATTTACATTTCTACATTTACACACATCATTTAATATTTTTAAACTTAAAATTGTTTGTTCATTTCATGCCTTGATCCAACCAAAAATAAAAAGCCATATTTTGCTGTTCTTCACTCCTGAGTTTTCACAACCTTTCATAAAGACTTCCATATAATAAACATTCAGTTCAGTCGAGTCTGATTTCATAAATTATCTCTATATGTGACTGTGAACACTCAAATTAAGTTGAAAAGACAATCAACCTTCTAACTAACATATGCCAGCAAATACATTAATATAAAGATGAAGAATGCATTTTTTCGTGTAGTCAATTTACACTATAACTGTACTCACATATTTCTTATTCATGAAAAACAAACTGGATTTATTGGGAGGATGGGATATGGTGGTGAAAGCTGAAGGAGTGGTGTGCATCACTCTAATATGAAGTTCTGAATGTGGACAAAGCTGAAAGGAAATTTTAGAAAGATAATTTACATAGCAGTGAAGTCATAAGGTTGGACACATACAAATTCAAAGATGAATATTTGTTATGACAAATGACAAGAGAGTGACATTCAGTCTGTGACAAACAAAATGAAATGGCCCCTGTGTATTGAAAGCTAAGCTGAGTGAGTGTATATAATTAAGACACAAGATGTCTCTGTAAATTCTTTCTGGATTGGCTTGATTATATTCGCTCTTAAGCAATCTGCAATCTATTCAGAATCATTGTAGATATCTCAGATTTGATTGTTTTAATTATAACTCTGTGCTTCATGTACAAACTTCATTTCCTTTTCTATAATGGGGAATCAAATAGCTTGTGTGAACTTTCTCTCGTTCTGCCTCTCGTTATCCCTTTGTGCCAACCACTCACATACTCATACACAGAGAATAAACTTCTATGTAGCCATGCCTCTCAACAAAATCCTACTTTCCTACCACTTATTTTTTCTTGAAATATGCACACTAGAACACCAGATTCTCAAAGTTTTGCCTCTGTTTATTTTCCTCCATGGATTTTTAGAAAGTAATTTCATTTTAAGCTTCATTATTCTTTCTAGTCCCTAAAAAGTATATAGGATATTTCCTTCATATGTTCTTGCTGAATTTAGGATAGAATTAAATTGAATTTTTATGGTAGAAAATCTTTCATAAAAGAAAGAGTGTTATAAATTTAATTTCATTATTTAACTTAGAATATTATCTTTATTTCACATCAGTGCTCTCATAGTGGGCTTTTGTAGAATCTGTTTCTGATTTTTATATTTAGATCTAATGCTTCTGTTAAGAATGTTTCGGGTGAACTTAGCAATTTCCACTCAACAAGTCACTTATATTTACAGTTACAGTCAATATCCCATCAATACATTGAGTGACTATTTTATGTTGTAATTTACATTTGCACTTTTTAAGCTTTGGCATGGATCCAAACCACCTGGAGTGCATACTGAAACAGAAAACTGGTCCCAGACACTGAGCTCCTAATCAATGCACGTTCTTTTTGGCGAGGGCATCTGAAAACAACCTTTCTAACTAGGGCTTCTTGACATTGACATCCATGGCAATTACCTGGCCTTATCTCTAGAGACTTATACTATATACTATATCGCCCACACATAATACAATACTTATAGCTCTAAAAAGAAATGCAGGGTGAGATCTACCAATTTTAAAATAGTATTTCCAAGTTACTCATTCCAAATTTATACTCAGTGGTATCAAAATCAAAACACAAGGGAACTGGGGTTATATAATGAGTATTCTTGGAAAGTTTCAAATATGCGTATAGTGAATTTTAGTCATTTTTGTTTTGATTACCTGGCTTCCCCATTCCTTTCCATTTCCCTGAAATCTTTTCAAGAAGTCTCTTTCTTCCTCCTTCTGTGCCTCAGATTTGTGTGTGTTATCCACTGATTTTGATTAGGGTTGCTTTCTTGAGTCTAGGAGGAGGTTATTAACTAAGACAGGAGCTACTTATCAGCAGCTAAGCCCACTGAAGAAAATGACAACTCCTCCCCCAGGACCCCCTAACTATTGTTCTGGTTTGAATAGGAATTGCCCAACAGAGGGGCACAGATTTGAATGGTTGGGTCACAATTGATGGATTACTTAGGACAAAATTTCTGGTTCCAAAGCCCAGGCCAGGTTCGTCTTCCTCTCACTGCTATGAGCTTCCTGCCTCCTGACATGAGAGTGTAAACAAGTCCCTAATTCAATGATTCCTTTTATAAGTTGTCTTCATCATCCTTTGGTCATGGTGTCACTTTATAGCAATAGAACAGTAACTAGGAACACCACCAATGGTTCCTTAGGTAGAAATGAGATATCAACTCATCCCCTACTCCTAATGGAATGTTGATGTCTCAGTCTTCCACGGGTCTTAGATAGGTGACTGCTGTTTTAATGAGTTCATGAGTGCAATGTACCTGTTATATCCATGCCATGTCTTTTTGCAGCGGACCTCTTTATCCTTTAGCTCTTACATTTATTTTCAGTCTCCTCTTCAGAAATGTTCCTGGGACCTTGGAGGGGCTTATACATATCCCGTTTAAAACTAAGCATTCACCATCACTTATTCTTTGAATTTCTATGCTGTATGAGTCTTTGCATTAATTACTTCCTACAGCTTTAAAACGTTTTTCTGACCTAAGGATGTGTACAACACTAATCTAATAGGTATAAACATGTATTTAGAAGGCAGTTAAAAAAACACATTCATTTAGTAAAATGATAGTAGTAGGTTCCCTTCTCATGCCCATGACCTACCAAGCCTTGGGCTACTGACTAAGTTTGAAGTCCCAGTCATTGGTTCACTCCTGTAGGGTGGACCTAAATTCGATCAGAAAGTAGTTTACTATCCCCATAATTACCATACTACTTTTGTTCTAATGGGAGTAGCATCTTGCCTTTGTAGATCAGTATTGTAGCTCACAAAGTACAGAGGGGTAAGACTACAGATGGATTTTCTTCTCCAAGATCTTAGACATTTTTCGTGTTCTATCGTATGTGGATCCTTAGAACTTCTTTAGATTAGCATGTTTAATTTGGAGTGCCTAGAGAGGCCAGAAAGACAAAAATTAGAGGGAAGAGGAAAAAGAAGTCTTAAGTAGAGGTATCCCAGAAGACTCATGCTATTAAAATCAAGTCGAAGTGCCAGACAGCGTATATATATCCCTGTAAGTTTCTGGTCAGGGAAGTCCTACAACAACCTCAGTCAGTATAGGATATTCCTCGTGATTTTAGTTGCCCAGCACAATTTTATGGTAACGCTTTATTGCTGAAGACACCAAACATACACTTTGGATGTAGAACATAGATCTCAAGTTACAACTGAGCTGGAGGCTTGTTCCATGTTATCATGCCTCAGCAATGATTTTAGCCCACTGTTGCTGCACTCTGTCATAAACCAAGTCCTCACTCAAAAAATTCATTATCAGCAAGAAAATTATATTCACATGTCTAGAAGGCCCTATACATCTGGTATATTCCAACCCAGGAGTGAGTTCCTGTTGTTTTGTGTGAGCTAGCACTGATATAGAAGACATGTTTCAGACTCCCTGGTTCATCTGACAGGTATAGACCTCTGCTTTATATCTTTAAAATGAAATGAAAACAGAATTACAATTGATTTCATGCATGTTAGGAAGTCATGTGATAATGAGGGGAGATACAGTTAGGTAGCAATGGAAGAAATGTTCAACTTTCTAGGTCAATTTTTATGATAAAATGCAGGATATTGTTATCTTCAAAAAAGCAACCAAACATATGAGACCTGAAGGCAATAGCCTTATATAGTACACAAATCCTTTAAACCTCATAATCTCTCATTTTGAAACCGTGGGGAAACATTGCTTTTCTTATATATGTACATTAAGCACAAACACTCTCATTACATACCTGTCATGAAATAATGGCACCTTATTAGACATAAGATAAGCTAGATTATTAGCATAGGCACACTAGCTAATATTTCATAATTTTGCTCAAAGTATATGTTAGCTACTTGATGTATTAATTTAATAAAGGGAATAATTTCAGGGTGCATAATACCAGATAAGAATATAGTAAAAGTAGAGTTATGTTTTAAGATAATTTATTTTATAATATTAGGGTGTTTTAATGGTTCATAAAATAGTTACTATGGGGAAAAACAATCTTTAGATTTTTGTTCTGTCTTCATTAGTCATTCCTCAAACCATTATAAGAAATATTACACTGTTTTCCAGTTTGCAAATACATACAAAATGGAATACTCCTTTATAATAGCTATGTAAATGGAAATTATCATTACAATAAAATGGTTTAGATTTATAATATTTCATATTATTATCAGAACAACACTTAAATATTTTACAAAAGGTATACAGAAGAGTATAAAGCAGTGAAAAGAAAGCTGACTTTTTCTGATTACACCTTCCCTACTATATTTTTTAGGTTTTATTTCTTCATTTATTTTCTAATATTAATAACTTATGTGTTATGGACTTTATTTAAATGTTACTGAAAATATTCTTATAATTCTTTGTAAATATTTCTATAAAAGTTGAGTTAGCACTTACAATCTTTTTGCATGTGCTATTTCATTTGGTAAAATACAGTCTTAATGAAAATTGTTTGCTTCTCCAACATAAAATAAGAAAATTTATTTATTTTTATTTGTTTTTGTAGGAGGTCAAAAACATCTGTACTCTTTGCTCTTCTTTTGGAAGTGTTTGAATTAAAGAATAGTTTACAGCTAATATTTTCATGTACTTCTTTTTAATGACCATTATCTTTCCATTCAGTATTGATGATTTAAACATCCATGACTCCAGGAAACTCCCAAGAAACAGGCTACCCCCACATCACAGAAGCACCTTTATGTCTTTCCTACTCACCACTTGCATAACTTCCTCTTCACTAGTTTGGAATATATTCAAATATATTAAATAAATATAAAGAATATATTATTCTTTATATTCTATATGGTGCATTTGTCTACCAGATACAAAATGTAACAAGTACCAGCTTTGACATTAAGGCACAAATCCCCATTTTTTACCCCTTGGTAATTGGTAATGGGAAGTACTTGAAAATTCATCTCTATAAGAGCTACTTTTTCGGGGTTCTACATAACTAGTTGGGCCAAAAACCACAGTAAGAAATCTTCCCAGTGCTGACAATAGTAAATGAAATGGAATAGTATTAATTAACTTCATACATATGGGAAATTTATTGAAAATTACTAAATGACAATTATTATTTTCATATTATAACGTCTTATTTGTAGTGTAATGTCACAAAAACAGAAATAATTCATTACTAGGCAGATGTTATGCAAGTCAATGATTGTGTACTCAGTCAGTGAGGTTGAAATTTTTACAAACATGATGAGTGCTGTCTTCCTAGGTTCGGTTTTTCAGTTTTGGCTGTATTCCATCAGTCACAGTACCATGCACACCAAGGAAATCACAGCTGTATTATGCATTCTGATAAATGAGTAACATTACGATTCCTACTAGAGAATTTGCATGTAATGCAAATGTTAAATTTGAAAACCACATAACATCTTTCAAACCACTTAATTTTGAAACCATGTAATCTAGAATAAAATTTTCACAAAATGAGAGTAATAAATTTTGACACTTAACCTTTATTACAGATTAATTTGAATATTTCTTTAAACAAATCCAAAGTATTTCTTAACATTTTTTATGAATAATATCTAATAAAGTACGAATGTTTTCATTACTGAACTTGATATTGTCATATTGATGATACAGTTTTTAAAATAAACTCCCATATTAAGCTTATTTTCAAAATTACATTAAAGCACAAAATTAGAACAAGTTAATACATACAAACGGATTGTTTCCATTCGTTTGGCCACTCATCCCTGTATTCCATCCATCCCTGGTCCCAACAACTCTTGCTCACATAAACCCTCCTCCTTCTCGCCAGTTGGACTCCCGGAGCTCCACCCGGGGCCTGACCGTGGATATCTGCATCCAGTTCCCTCAGTCACTGGATGGGGTTTCTAGCACAACAATTAGGGTGTTTGGCCATACGGTCAACAAGGCAAAGCATCAGCCCACAGAATGAGAAAAGATCTTCACCAGCCCCACATCTGACAGAGGACTGATATCCAGAATATATAAGGAACTCAAGAAATTAGACATCAAAATGCCCAACAGTCCACTTAAGAAATGTGCTATAGAACTAAACAGAGAATTCTCAACAGAGGAAACACAAATGGCTGAAAGACATTTAAGGAATTGCTCAACATCCCTGACTTTCTTTCACACTCCGAGTGTCACTAGTAGATAAAGGCCACCGAAAAAAGGAGGAAGAAGTAATTTCTTGTTGTACTTAGACTGACACATGCATTGGACATGTTTTCCAACATATATCTCAGTTGTCTCCTTTGAAGAGGCAAAGGGGATGTCTATCAATTGTAGAAACATAAAAATATACATCCACTTAAAGGAGACAAAAACAAAGGCAAGCACCTCAGAAGAACCATGCATGAAGAAGAGCAACATTACATGAATGCCTTTTATGTTTTTACTATACACGAGTTGGGCTAGTTTGACCTGCGACTTATTCCCATTGTCAGGGCAAAGGAAGTACTATCTTAAATTTCTAAATTCTTCTGTCAAAGAAATAGATCATGACTACACTGTTTAAGTTTAATGGAAGGTGATGTTCACTGTGTCTTCTTGTGTTCCCTTGGACAACTATGACGGGAATCATTAAAATGAAAATCTTCTTGTCCTTCCTCCTCCTCCTCTTTCCCTTTGTCCATCCCTGTCTCATTCTTATGTTGAGACATTCACTTTATGAATATCAGTGCACTAATATGTAGAGAATCTGAATGTCATTTGCTGTTGTCTGGTAAATAAATTTCTAGTCTGTTTTGTTTAGTAAACATTTAATCATAGTATTCCATTACACTAAATCTAAAGTGAATCAATATCTCTATTATCATATCACATCAATAAAACAACATTCTGAAAAATTATATTTATCAGATCAGAATATTCAGAGAATTTAATTTTACAGAAGTCTCATAAATATTTGAGTTCCTGGTTATTTGAGTTTTATTTAAATTCTAGTCATAAGTGAAAAATCTCCTATATCTAATTTTTATTTTACCATCCAAAATTCATTAGAATCCTCTTTTCTGGAACAGCTTTCAAATGAAAACACATTAAAATGTAATCATACAGTAAATATCTTAGTGGTTATATTCATAGGATGAAATTTTACTTGATAAGTAGAAAACGTATTTAGTAGTTTAAATAAACTATGGTGAGCATAGCATTGAATTTCTCAAAGTAATGATAGAAAATATAATATATTACATATTTAATTTAATGATGGCAAAGTCCTACAAATTAGAAGAAATAGATATTGATAGTGTTTTTTATTAAGTTCTTTAGCATATATTTTGATCATATCCTTCCCTTCCCTCAACACTTCTTCTCAAATCCTCCCTAAATTCACGCCCACCTAATTTCTTTTTCTCTCTGATAAATTTTCTCCTTCAGTAGTGTTCAAAGTACCTCCAATACCATTCATGCTATGAGAGAGGTTAAGCTTCCAGCTAGGCTTCAGTTCTACTTCTCTGTGTTTCAAGAAAAGTTACGTTGTCTTCAGCAATAATATGACTGTATGTGGTTTAAGGCTTTGAAAGTCTATAAAACATTTGGATTAAAACATTATGAATCAAGTAACTCACCATGTACAAATGGTATTAAAAATAGTGCAAAGCACTAATTTTGAATAAGAATTATTTAAAAATACCCTGCATTTTCAAAAAAATAAAATGGAAAGATATTTCTTTTATGAAAATTATGCCTTTTTTCTGATTTCATCAAATCTCATGATCAAATCTGTTTACACTAATAGCATTCTATTTAACAAATGTCCAT
The DNA here is from genome assembly GCA_902168405.1 of Peromyscus aztecus. NCBI lineage: Eukaryota > Metazoa > Chordata > Mammalia > Rodentia > Cricetidae > Peromyscus > Peromyscus aztecus. The sequence continues at coordinate 43,044 of CABHPQ010001171.1, forward strand.
CCAGCTCCCCAAAATATAGTCTCCTTGAAGACATTTTGTAGACTCAGCCGTTTTGGTAACATCATTTCACCCAAAGTGAATAGATTTGTGTTTTCAACTGAACTAATATGTTGCATTTATGGTGTCCTTCAGCTTTCTATAATGATGCTGGAGTAACCATAGAATTTCACAAACACTGAGGATAATTAAAATTTTAATAGTATAATTCACATTACACAACAAAATCATTTAAGTATGGGCTATGAGTGTAATTACAAATTATGCATTAATTTGCTTACTCTTTCTTTCTTTCTTAAAAAAAAACAATAAAACAGTCTCTGTGATGCTCATGCTGTCCTCCTCCAGTCCCAGCCTTCCAAGCACTGGCATTTCTGCTGTACATTATCAAACTTTGATTCTGTACAAGTATTCGAATGCCATTTCCCCCATAAATATATTACAAAATAGTAAACAGCTGATATAAAATTATCTACTTCAGTGGCATTTGTTATTTTTGTTGCTCTTTTATATCCTTTGATGCCTGAATAGCTCATGAAGAGTTGTATGATACAGCAAAATTCATGTGAGCTGATTCTTTTTAATCGAATATCTTCTTATTTTGCTGATATTCACTTAGTACATACTTGATTTGGGGAATATTTATATTATTTTCACACCAACAGTTTATTTTTGTACTTGGGTGATGAGTCATAGGTGTGAAAGAAATTAGTGTTTCTAATCATCTTTTTCTAGATGACAGTTACAAAATTTATTTTTTGTTTTGTTGTCCTTTGTATATTTCCTTCAGTTTTCCCTGTTAGCATAGTTAGTGTCGTGATGCTAAAATATATTCTAGTTTACAACATTAAAAGGTTTTCAAGTAAAAACTTAACTGTGGATCGGAATGTAAAATATATTTTCACATTCAACATTTATTTATTGTTTGTTTGTTTATTTGTTTTACATCTCAACCGCAGCTTCCCCTCCACCCTCTCCTTCCAGTCCTTCCCCATCCCCACCCCTCTGCCTCCCCATCCACTCCTCCGTTTCTATTCAGGAAAGGGCAGGTATCCTACGGGCTAGGCACCAATTTGTAAGTATAGTAGAGTATCATTAGCCATCATTACACTGACTTTTTTTTCTCCAGCCATGATAGTTCTGTCCTAGATCTCTGGGTCATCCAGCCTCTGGGTCCGGGAAATTCAGGCGGTGTCAAGGATGGTGTCACTCTTGTGGCATGGGTCTGACTTTCGGACTAGCCACGGTCTCTGTGGCACCCAGCACCTCTCATAGGCAGGACAGGCTGTAAGTCAAGGCTTGTGTGGCTATGGTGGTGTCCACATTCAACTTTCATGTGAAATGTGTTTGCAGAAAATGAGGTGCTTTGTTTGAAATATTTTCCTACTAAATTATATGTAAATGATTTCTATGAGTAATATATTTTTTGTCCAGTGTCTTATATTGCCAAACTTTTAATGTGCTTTCAACTATGTTTAAATGTGTGTATAGTTTTAAAAATGAAAATTTGCAGAAGCCACAAACACATTGCTTTTCAATAAGCAATGTAATTAACCATAGTGCACTTATATTTGCATAATATCAAAAATTAAGCTTAATAGCTTCACTTGATAAAAGCAGTTTTAATGTGTTATTTCATTAAAAAGAATCTTCTCTGGGCCATATCTGAACATATGAGAGACAGGGTAAGAGAGAAGAGGAGAGGAGAGGAGCTGGGGGAAGGAGAGAGGAGAGGAAATGAGAGGAGGGGAGAGGAGAAGAGAGGAGACATGAGAGAGAGAGAGAGAGAGAGAGAGACAGAGACAGAGACAGAGACAGAGACAGAGAGACAGAGAGAGACAGACACACAGAGAGAGACAGAGAGACAGAGAGAGACACACACACACACACACAGAGAGACAGATAGAGAGAGAGAGAGAGAGAGAGAGAGAGAGAGAGAGAGAGCGCATCAGAATCAGAGAGAATGAGACACTAAGAATGAGCAAATATGCTTGGTTTTTGTTAGGATATAAATTTATACTTCAAAATTAATATTAAACCTTGGAAGAATCTGAGCAACAAAGAAGAAAATTCAGGAGTAGAATACATAGTACCATGCTGACCCCGATTTGCTTTCACCCCTGGATGACTACATTATCAGTGAGCTTGTGAAGCTAATTATTTGATACTGACAGGAAAATAATTTAGTGAATTTGGGGTTTAAAATCTTGCAAATACTAATAAGAGAAACATTTTTAAAATCTGTAGAGATTTATGACTTGCTTATATGGTGAATATTCCCCATGACCTTCTAGATTTCAAAGAAATCTAAATGCTGGTGGGGGGGGAAGGTTAGAATGTGTCCTTATGAAAATTAGACTCCCTAGCATTTGGTAAAGTTTCATTATTCTTTTTCCCAAGCTGTCTTAAATTTTAACTTCTTTATAAAGTAGTGTCTGATATAATTCTTCAGGGCTATAAATACTCTATCACATTAGTCTGTTTAAATGGCCAACTATTTTTGTTTTTCTTCATTCATAAAGTTACTTAATCACTCCATTACTTAATTTAGCAATATTTTTCATCTCTTCCAGAGATAATATCCATTTTGATTTTTCCCTATCTCCTGTTCCTTCTCTTTTATCCTTGTTGCTTAGTAATCTATTTTCTTTATGCATTGATTTACACATTCTGAGTATTTCATATTTATGGAATCCATGTGGCCCCTCTCTGCATTCTTTAATCTATTATCATATAGTTGAAGTTCATATTGACCCAATTTTATAGGGAGAATGTTAGTAGTATAGCACATTTCTCCCTAGATTTAAATCATTCCCCAAACAATTTTTCTATTTGGAAAGTTTAATTTTCCAAACATGCAGGAAATCTGTTCAAAGGTGGAAAGGCAAATGTAGGCCATGTCCCCCATCAATGAGGTGAGTGGGATTTCTCCTCCTTCACATCATCCTTCTACACAGTTTAGTAGCTGTTCTGTCTGATCTGTAAAATGAAGGTGTTTTCTCAGCCTGTCTGTTAAAATCATCTGCCAGCAACCATTATGGACTGCACACAAATGCATTCAAACCCTTTTCATCATGTGGTAGGAGTTTGCAGTACAGGTGAAACTGTTCTATCAGGTGTTCATTGCTTGCATCTAAGAAGGCAGTTTAAAAGGCCAAGAGAAATAGAAAGTGATCTTAGTGGAGATCTAAGACTTTTCAGCCGAAGAAAAATGATGAGCTACTTTAACCTCCTTCAGAAATTTAATGCATAAATCAGTCTCTCAGTTTTATATAAATGGTAGACTGCCTTGAAGGTAAATCAAGACCCAGATAAGAGCAAAGTAATGACTAGAAGATATCTTCAGATTCAAGATGGCATATCTCAGCAAAGTCCATTTTTAGTTTCTAATTTGTTTTAAATGCTCTTACATAATGTAAACTCCTATGACTGCAGTGAAAATATATAGTTAGCATACTGTAATATAATTGAGTTTTTTTGATTACCCAGTTTATATCTATTTTTTGAAAACTTGTCTCTCTAAGATAAAAGATAAATAAAAAATACCTTAAACTTCAAAAGTGTCAAAGCTTTAAACTGGAGTTGATATAGATATCCTGTGATTCAGTTTGATTCATAATTGAGATTACATGAAAGAAAACAGAGACACACATTGCTTTAATAACTCATTAATTTGAATCTGGGGACACTGATTCCAAATTTAACTACAGTCCTATAAAAGTAATATTGTTATACTTAGTGAATAATTCATTGAGATCCAAAGCTATAAAGAAAGTCTGGGTGTAGCCATGAGACAATGCACCTGTCAAAAAGAAGAAGCTTGAGAGCATAGATCAAAGGCGACCTGAATGTGCATAACACCTGTATTATACAGTGACTGACATATTCAGGAGCTGTGTAGTTCCAGAGAAGAGCATGAGAGGTGTCCAGGTTATAACGGGCAAATGTCTAACATATTCCTTATATTCTCTATTTATGGTAATAAAGTCAACTATTATCACTGCAATTAAAAATGATAAAAAGAGTTGGTAATGTATGGGCATATTATTGTCTTATAGGGAAAATGTATGCAACTTTGAGAGTTGTTTTCTTCCTCCCTCTATTTGTTTGTATTTCGAAGCTTCACATGTACACAGTTATTGTGATCATATTCACCTTCATTGCCCTCAGTTGTCCCAATTTCCTCCCTATGAACCTCTTCTTCTTCCCCAGTAGCCACTCATTGTTATGCTATTGAAGAAAATGACACACAGCCCAGCCTCTATCATTAATAGTCAACAAAATCAGGTGATGGTCATGCATGCCTTTAATCCCAGTACTCAGGAGTCAGAGGCAGGTAGCGCTCTGTGAGTTTGATGCCAGCTTGGTCTAAAGAGCAAGTTCCAAGACAGCCAGGGCTACACAAAGAAGCCCTGTCTTTGTCTTGAAAAAACAAAACAAAGCAAAACAAAATAGTCAACACATCAGGAAATGGTGAGGCTTCATAAGACCTTCTCTATCCATGATGGAATGTTGAAGGGCCAGGTCCTTGGCAGGTGTCCATTGTTCCAGTGTGTTCATGAATGCCACAGCTGTGTCCTATCTGGATGACAGCACTTACAGGTATTTCTCTCTGTCCCCTGCCACTCACATGCTTTTCTTGGCATTGTCTGTGACGTTCCACAGTCGTTGGGTAAAGGGTGATGATATAGGACCAACTCAATTTTTCTCAATACAGAAGTGTTCAGCATTCAATCATTCTCAGCAGTTTCAACATAAATGAGTCATTACATTAACCATCATGCTCTGAAAAAAAAGTCTATGCCTCAGGCTGCCGGTGGCTCTAGTCCAAGGAAATAAGCATAAATATTTATAAAAGTTTGACAGCATATTTACTTATCTCAACATTCTATAGCAAGCATCACAGAGGTGTTCACTCTAAATGTTAGCACAATTCTACTTGGCTTCTTGAGGCAGTTATGACCGACAGTAAACATGACTTATTCCAGGCTCCTGCTAGGATTGGAGTGTATGGTTCAGAGTTTGCTAACATTAGCATCATCACAAACATAGAGGAATGTATTGAGCCACTGCTTGATGGGCATAGCAAGACATGAGAATTTAGTACCATGATCATCTTTGGGACCACTAGAACATACAGCAAACGTTATTTTACAAACTGAATTTTCCAATTTTATACATTTTCCATAAAATTCACAATCAAAATAGTAAATAGCAAACACTCATGTTTCTTGTTATTTGATACAATATACCACATAATGTAATGAGTTTATTTTGATGTTATGTAGGCAACATATGAATCATTAAAACCTCAATGTTTGTGATTCATTACAGGTTATAATAGCACATGGCTGTTCAATTTCTATAAAATTTGTAAGAAAATCAGCAATTTTACAATGTATCATGTAAATATGTTTAACATGTCTTAAAATCCTATCAAGTAGTATTTATAACACACTAATTTATTTTATCAGTTCATCATTATTGGTGTAATAAAAGCTTTTATTATTTATTGTCTATGCGGGTCTTATCACATGATTAATATTCTTCACAACTTACCTCCTAGACATATCCTACTGTACACTGTAAGAGAGAATAACAAAGTACAGAGCGTCTATGTTAATATGGGTAATGGCATGACAGAGTAGCATTGCTCACACGGGCAAACTGCCTCTCAAACTACAAACAATGTTGTTTTTCCATAAGAAAGATTTTGTTATAAGTGAAGTTAGTGTTATGTAATACCCTTCTTGATCTCTTTTGATTGATTTTTGTTTGAAGTCTATTTTGCTGGATATTAGGATAGCTACACCCACTTACTTCTTAAGACCATTTGATTGGAAAGACTTTTCCCAGCGTTTTACTCTTAGGTAGTGTCTATCTTTGATTTTGAGGTGTGTTTCTTGTATGCAGCAGAAAGATGGGTCCTGCTTTCGTATCCATTCTGTTAGCCTGTGTCTTTTTATAGGTGAATTAAGTCAATTGATATTAAGGGTTATTAATGACCAGTGATTGTTCATTCCTGTTATTTTTTGGTGGTAGTGTGTGTGTACTTCTCTTCTTTGGGGTTTACTGCTGTGGCATTATTTATTGCCTGTGTTTTCGAGGGTGTATCTGACTTCCTTAGGGTGGAATTTTCCTTCTAGTGCTTTCTGTAGGGCTGGGTTTGTGGATAAGTATTGTTTAAATCTGGCTTTGTCTTGGAATGTCTTGTTCACTCCGTCTATGATGATTGAAAGTTTTGCTGGGTATATTAGTCTAGGCTGGCATCCATGGTCTCTTAGTGTCTGCATTACATCTGTCCAGGTCCTTCTGGCTTTCAAAGTCTCCCTAGAGAAATTGGGTGTTATTCTGATGGGTTTGACTTTATAAGTCACTTGGCCTTTTTCCTTTGCTGCTCTTAATATTCTTCTTTATTCTGTACTTTTCGTTGTTTAATTCTTATGTGGTGAGGGGACTTTTTGGGGGAGTCTACTCTGTTTGGTGTTCTATAGGCTTCTTGTATCTTCATAGGCATTTCCTTCTTTAAGTTGGGAAAGTTTTCTTCTATGATCTTGTTGAATATATTTTCTGTGCCTTTGAGTTGGTATTCTTCTCCTTCCTCTATCCCTATTATTTGTAGGTTTGGTCTTTTCATGGTGTCCCAGATTTCTTGGACATTTTGTGTAATAATTCTTTTTGGCATTGTTATTTTCTTTGACTGATGAATCCATTTCCTCTATTGTATCCTCTACACCAGAGATCCTCTCTTCCATCTCTTGCATTCTGTTGGTTATGCTTGCATCTGTGTTTCCTGTTCATTTACTAAGATTTTCTATTTCCAGCATTCCCTATGTTTGTGTCTTCTTCATTGTTTCTATTTCCCTTTTCAGGTCTTGAACTGTTTCCCTCACCTGTTTCATTGCTTTTTCATGGTTTTCTTTAAGGGATTCATTGTTTTCTTCTGCTTTATTTGTCTTATCCTCTAGTTTTTTTTTTAATATAGTCCTTCCCATTTTGTGTTTGACTTTTCATTTTCTTTATTGATTTCCTCCACTTTTTTGTTTAGCTTTTCCTCAATTTCATTTTTGACTTTTTTTTAAAAGCCTCTAGCACCTTCATGATGCTATTCTTAAAGTTGCTTTCCTCTGCTTCTTCCACGTTGTGATGTTCAGATCTTGCTGTTGGAGGAGGGCTAGGTTTTGGAGATGCTGTATTGCTCTTTATGTTGTTGTATGTACTTCTGCCTTGACATCTGCCCATCTCTTCGTGGATTCATTCTTGGTCTTATCAGAGCTCATGGTCCAGTCAGAGATGACAGATTTGGCATTTCAGGAAGCCTCTCTTGGTTCAATGAGAGGTGGTGATTCTACTTCTCAGAAAGCCACTCTTGGTCTAATCAAGCCTGGCAGATTCCCTGTCTCCTGCATTTACTCTTGGTCCAATGCCAGCTCTTTGTTCAATGAGAGCTCTCTCTTTCTCTGGGCTGGATGGGAGCTCTCTGGGTCAGATGGGAGCTCTCTGGAATGGACGGGAGCTCTCTGGGCAAGATGGGAGCTGGGGGCTGGTGTCTAAGTCTCAGGAAGTGGCGGGGGTCTTAGGCAGATGGGTGTGGGGGCAGGGCGTGTAGATTGCAGGGTCTGCTGGGGGGGGTGTCTTGGCAAAGGGGAACCTTCCCACAGGAGCCCTGCCTGCTGGCTGGCAACTGGGGCCAAGTTGAGCATGTCTTCCCCGGGAACGGCTGGTTTCCAAAGCTAAGTATATCTCCAATGCAGAAAGAAAACTTTTAAGCTACAATTTTTATGTCTGAAGAATCCATATGTTATAAATATCCGCCAATGAATTTCATCATGGATGAAGCATGAAAATCTATGCAAAGATATCGGCCAACCCTTTCACGAGGAACAAGGGATCACAGGACAAACCTGTGTTTTGTCACGCCCTGCACTTAACAACTTCTAGGAAAATCAAATCACATTTATGGAATTATTTTGTCCTAGCCCTGTGTAATTTCTCTCTTTGTTTCCTTACATGTTCATGTCAGGTGTTACCACACCACTGAAAAGATGGAAAGGCTGGGCATCCCACTCCCATACTTCCTGTCACTCTGGAAGATCGTACTTTAGAATTGCCCACAGAGAAACTGACCCAAACCCATGGCCCCCAAGCTCTTACCATTCTGAATGGACCCAATGTGGCCAGTATGGCCACCACCCCCATCAATCTTATGATCCCTTGGATAGGTTATAGAATTGTTTTCATTTTTTCAAATGACAAACACATTTTATTGACATATTATTTTCCCCATATTGAGAATCAGTCATCAATTTGTTCAGGCATAGTAGCAGTTAATCTAAAAGGATGAAGATGTTTGGTGAAAAAAATACTGACTTCTCTTGATTTTGATAATAGTTATTAACTCACACCAAATGTTAAAGCAGCCTCTTCCATATAGAAGATACTCAAAGAATGCTTAAATTGTCTAGATTTTTCTTTTTCTTTTTTATTCATCTCTTTATTTTACATCTCAGCCACAGCCGCCCCCTCATCCTTCCCTCCCAATCTGTCCCCTTATGCCTCCTTACTCCCACGTTCAAATCTCCTCCTCTCACATCTCCATCCAGGAAAGGTCAGGTCTCCCATGAGTATCAATTAAATATGGCATGTCAAGTTGCAGTAAGACTAAGCACCTCCCCTTGTATTAAGGATGGGCAAGGTGACCCAGCATGATTAGGAGTAGGGTCCTATAACCCAGTAAAAGAGTTGGAGACAGCCCCTGTTCCCATTGTTAAGAGTCCCACAAGAGGATCAAGCTACACAACTGTAGCATATATGCAGAGTACCTAGGTCAGTTCCATGCAGGCTCTTTGGTTGTTGTGGATATCATAATGTAGTATAAGTAACAAGCAATAAGTGTACAGGTGTCAACAGCTGTAGGTGATATTAGCATTCATTATAATAAAAATAAAAATAATATTATGATACATATAGAGAAAAGGGAGAGGAGAGGAAGTGTGAAAGGAAGACAGAGAGAGAAAGAGAGAAAGAGGATATTTTCTGGGTTATTTTTAAATTAATCTCTATTTAATCATTCTCCACCAAGTAAATCATGGGTAGTTATGTTTCTTGTACATTTTTATGGATGAAGATATTAAAATAGCCAACATGAGACAGTGCTAACAAGTGAATACAGCCATTTTGGATGTCAAGTAAACTGGGTGAAGGTATTCCATTATTTATGATTTTTATATGTATCTCTCTCTATTTTCAGTAGATATAGTGAAATACATGCAATTATGCTTTTAACTGCCAATGAATGAACTTAAGCACAGAAACAAAAATGAATCATATTCCCAATTAATTATTAAAATTATTTGAATTTTTTCTCAAGGCTATCTTCTTGCTTCTTAGAGAAGGAGCAGATTGGGTACACAGTTTAGATGATCACTAAATTTATCAACAATTCCTGAAGAATAGGGTTTATTTTTACTAAATGAAACAATAAAGTAAATAATGAGACCATATCAGCTACTTGAGAAGCCTAATTATACAATGAAAGAAACATGCATTACAAAGTTAGAGAACAAAAACACCAAATTTGCTATTCACACATGGACTTCAAAGGAAAGAGAAAGTACTGTTGAGCCAAACAGTTAAGGAGTTATTTTTGGGCTCAGTTCTTAAAAGTGAATGGACAGTATAACTCAGAGAAATGACATAACTTTTTCTAGAAAAAAGTAGAAAAGAGAGATGATTTTTAACCTCTAAGCAAGTAGATGGATGAAGCAGACTTTGTGCTGGCTTTTGGATAATTGTTAGCACGCAAAAGCTCATGCCACGGACATATTTAAAGGTGTTTAGTGAAAAGTGAAACAGGTTCAGGTTTCTGAAGGAAATTGCTTCTTATGCTGCTGCTTATTTGACTTCTACATTTCTAATTGTAATTGGAATCTCATTTAAGAGAGAATTTATGCATTATTTCAGGGTGTCAACCACAAAGTGCTTGCTAGTAGACAGAGACACCAGAATTGAAGGGAAAATCACAAGTCTAAACAAATGTAACCCATGACTCCCATGAGTAAGTTATTGAGAAGATGCAATATAGTAGAAAATAAAACTGTATACAATGACATTAATGAATCTCTTTGTACTCTCTGTGCACCAGTCTTGCAATATTGTAGATGACAAGCACACTTATTCTATTGTTATTATGGAAATTTTTCTCCTAGCAGATTCTGATTATTGTTCATAACTATTTTTATGATGAGAATCCAAGGGCTGTCAGAATTTCAGCTGCAATCTAACTGATGAATTAGAAGCAAATTTTTCTTTTACACTTTCTAATTGTATACAGGTTATTTATTTAGAATAATTGAATTTTTTACTCATCATCTAAATAAGTGCAATATGAGACAATTCTTACTGTTTGCTGCACCCAAACTAAAGCCCCAAAATACTATAGAGAAATATATGTAATCAAATCGGCATAGTAAAGATGCACTGTAATAAAATAATTAAAAATAATTTTACTGCTTAATTACCTTGATATCTTTGAGTGATAGATGTTAATTGAAAAATATTAAAAGCATTCTTAAATAATTTCAATTGGAAAATAAGTAATTCATATAAATTTCATTTGTATCTATAAGAAATACTTTCAATGTTGTTTGTATATGATTAGTTAGAATCTACACATATTCATATTGTATTGTCAAAATATTTTATGATGATTGATAAGAATGTTTTAAAGAGGAAAAATTGAACAACTGTTATGTTCATTAATGACAATCGCAATTAGAACAGTGGTTTTGAATATGAAGGAAATTTTCAGAAAAATAGTTAAAATATGAACAGTGTTGTTCCCCATATAACAGAAAAAAACCTCGCATAATTAAAATTAAACAAAGTATAAAATAAGGTGTTTTCCAAAAGTAAATTTCATAGAACACAGAAACAAAAAGCAAAAGCAGGTTTTAAAAATCAGGAAAAACTACGTTTCGGGTTTTCTAATAATTACTCAAAATAGTATCTATTACAAACTTCCATTGTCGGGAACATTGAACAATATTCTGAGCATAGAAAAATAGGAAGATAAAACTATTCTTATGAGATTCTAAGAGTGTGCTTTTGGAAACATTGACATAAATATGATAAATATACAACAATAGACATGAGCAGATGCTGATAAAGTACTTGAGAGTGCTTCTTATCAATTTTTTAATTCTCTGTCACTAGTTCCATTTTTCTGTTTTTCCTTTTTTAATAACTGTGATCTTTATGTGTTTCTCTTCAGTTCAGACTGTCTCTAATTATGAAATTCACAATTGTCGATGAGTCATTGAATCCCAAGTCCCTAAACAAGTCCTTGTGGTTTACATACAATTTTGAATGACTCTTCTGTAATAGAGCTCTAAATTCAACAAATATTTACACATTGAGCCTGGTTTTCTAAAGCTGTGCATATAAACTAGGAGGCACGTTAGTCTCCCGTTGTCTACAGCTGCAATTCCAACCATGATGGCAAACCTCAGATGATTGGGAAGATATGGACCTATGCACCTAACCCAGGAGTCTAAGAAGCTGGAAGAGAGACGTGGCAGGTAGGAAAAGATGATGAAGTCCAGCGGTAAGTCAGGGGATCCACAAACTGCATGTGCTACGATGGGTGGGATCTTTCAGTGACAGTTTTAGCTTGTCAAGTTATTTTTGTATTGCCTTTTAAAATCACACACATGCGTGCACACAATGCACATACACACACACTTATTGTTTCTTTAGTGGATCTTCTTAGTCAAGAAAATTAAGTTGATTGAAATTCTGGAAAAAATTACTCCACTTTACAAAGCAGAATGCTATCAAGGGTCACATCTTACCATTTGGAATCTGTAAAAACTCTCATTAACTATATATAAACTCCAACTCAAATGTTTTCTTGGCATTGTCCATTTGTCCCTGGTACAAACACAACCATTCACAACCCCTTCCAATTAATTTGCCAAACCCCTTTCTCTGCTGTTGGCTGGTGATTTTTCACGCATTTTGAGTCCTGTTTCATTTTTGTGCTCTGTAACTTAAGTTTAGCTCAGAAGTTCACTACTCTTAGCACATTTGACATTAATTGATAAGATAATAAAAATGGGGACAAGAAAAATAAGTTCTTTGGAAGTGAAGCACTTGTTGAACTAAAGATGAGACACTTGTCAATAATAAAGTTCTCATTTAAGCAATTAGTCATGAAGTCACAATTGACATTTTCCTATTTCTCATGCCTTTCTGTATTTATTACAGATCACCTCACATTGTTGCAATTCCTCGTGAGACTGAAGTATAAAATCATTACTCCCGAAGTACATTGGGTCATTACACTTCTTTACTCTACTGATTTGATGTGAATTTCCCACCAACATTAATCATAAGTTATAGTGGTTCCCATAGAGCCTCAAAAGCGAAACGACTCATTTTTATATTACATTTTATAGTACAGTATTATGACATTTCTCTTCACAGCCAAGATCATTTATCACAGCCCAAATGGGGATCACTTCTCTGTCATGCTGTTTAAATAAACCAGGAACTGTCACACCAAAGACTCCATTTCCAGTTGCTTGGAATCATTATTGTGTTCTCTAGAATACGAGGTTGATTTTATTTTCTAATGATGACTTGAAATATAAAAGAGTGTGTTTGTATAGAAAACCAGCAATGTTTGAAATTTCATTTCTTATTTTCTGTATAATTGATATTGTTTTTGAACATCATTCTCTTTTTTATTTTTATTAAGAGATTTTCTATTCATTTTACATACCAACCACAGATTGCCCTCTCCTCCCTCTTCCCAACCCCCAGCCTTCCTCCTGGCCAACCCACTCTCCATTCCCACCTCCTACAAGGCAAGATCTCCCCTGGGGTGTCAGCAGAGCCAGGCACACTCAGTTGAGGCAGGTCCAAACCCCTCCCCTCTGCACCAAGGCTGCACAAAGTGTCCCATCATAGGATTCTCATCAAATGTGGCAATTTTGTTTCTTAATCCCCTTCCCAAACCATTTTAGAGTCACCTTCATATCATATGTTGGATGAATTAACAGCTCTTAGACATTATTTGATGTTAGTCCTTTAGACCAGTATATTCTTTTTCCGTATTCTTGTGATTTTAAAAAATATCCCAAATTTTCCTCTGTCCTTTAAAAACTAAACTTCTTTTTAAATAAAGGAAACTTTCAGGTTAAAGAAGGCAGTTTTGCTGATATTTAAATCCTCAAATTGTGATATGCTGAGAAAATTCTGTCCCTTTGACAGTACCTCTTTCAGCATTTTTTGGTACTTTGTTTTATACCACTTCTGACCCCATTAACTCTGGTCATACATACCTTTGCAATTCACCCTGAAATGCATTATTTTTGTTCAAAAGTTTTATTGTCTGGCATTTATGTAAACACAATTCAATAACTGTTTTTAAACATACATTGAATTCTACTTCATATATGGATTTAAATTTTATTAATTTTTGGTAATGCACTGTGTCAAAATCTGTAAAAATACCATGAATGAATATCAACTCAAGTAGCAAAACATTGTACTTGTGTACTTCTAAACTATGTGCAGCACCACTGGCCCCATGGTTATGATGCGTTGTCTCTAAGTAGAAGGGAAGTGTGACGCCTTTGAGTCATTTCCTGTGCATTTAGTCCTCTTAGTATGATTTTCAGACATTTGCTCAATACATTTACCTTTGTAAATTATATGTGACTAACAGTGATCTCAACTTGGGGTCTCATCAATTCATAAAATGTTTGCAGTTCTTTTTTCTTTCTTTAATTCTTTCAGAATTTACCTAGATCCTGGCTTACCCTGCTGTCCAGTAAAACTGATACTCCACTTCACTTCAGAAACTCCATCACGTCTATGATCTACACGTCATTTGAACATCACTAGCATCTACCATGTTGAACTAATCACAATGCTCTGTAGTAATGTTTGAAAATCTTATTTCCCAGGTAACTGTGTGTATTGCATTAATACAATGATCTTTCTGACTTTCCATGATTTACAATGAATGATTTCATCATTTAATACATACTTTCACAAAATTGCATGATCTATCTTTGTAATAATTGTGCAAATTTTGACATGCATTTATAACTTCTTTATCAGTCTTAATTTATAAAACTACAGAATCGTCCTTAATATTTATATTTATTTAAAGTATGTGTGTGATACATGTTGTCAAACCCAGTCCCTCACACAGTTATTCTACACCTGAGTTACCCCCAGCCTGAGAGTTACAACTTAAAATTGCCTCCATAAAGTTGAACTATCCTGAATGCCTATTTGATATTTCATGCTGAATGTCTACTACATATATGTAGAATAAACCAATAAATACTGAACTTTTGATGTGCTTGACAATGAAGGAAATTACTCTTGTTATTGGAAGGTCCATCCCTTTATTTAGTCAAGTCAAAGTCATTCAAGAATTTTCTATCATTTTTTATTTTCTCTGATATCTTGCATATCTATATACTAATTTTTCTTCTTTATGTTTAAAATTAACATCAATCCAATGTTTTTTATTTTATCCTCTGTTACTGCTTTAGTTCAAGACATAAAATATAGTTTAAATTAAAAAAATATAAACATTTCCAACTACTTCCTGTGTACTTGCTGTTACTGTTGTAACTTACTTCCATCAAGGAGGGTAACATGAAAAAGTTTCGAAGGAGAAAAGGGAAAAAGGAAAATTATTTAATTATGTCATAAGCTCAAGAAATGACTAATTAAAAAAGAAATAGTAAGATATCATCCCTCTAGCTCAAATCCTCCCAGAACTTTCCTTTCCTTCTTTGAGTAAAGGCCAACATCTTTGCAAGACTGTTGGAACTTGATCATTGGCACTGAAGAGAGAATTTGGGTGGTTTGCTCACATGAACTAGACCACCTGTCATTGATTTTATTCCTCCTGCCTATCTGCCATTCTATCAGAACCTAGTCACACACCTGTTTGAAGACTGCCCTGAGCAAATGCAGCTCATTGGATTTTAAAGACTTAAATTTCTCTAGGAATATAAGGAATATCTCTCTCTCTCTCTCTCTCTCTCTCTCTCTCTCTCTCTCTCTCTCTCTCTCTCTCTCTCTCTCCAACTCAAACACACACTTTTCTATTTCATATATATATATATATATATATATATATATATGACTCCAAACCCTCCCATATACTCCATGTTCTCTTTCAAATTCAAGGCCCCCTTTTTCATAAACTGTTACTGCATAGATATTTAGATTCTATTCCTTGATTTGAAGAATAACTTGTGGTAGACTGTGAAAACCCAGTCTGGATATAAGCAGGTGAGATCAGAGATAATAGGTATTTGCTGGTTCTCAGAGCCCTTGAATTAATAGACTGAGTCTGGGAATTTGCCTGAAATCAAAGTCTTACACTGGGAATTTTCAGTGGTAAAGTGATTGCAGAGCAGTTAATAAGATCTTGATTCAACCCAGCATTGCCAAACCAAAGAAAACAAACCATACTTTTGTTTTGAGTTTTCTTCCTTCTTTGATACCAACATTTACTTCATTATTTTTCTAAAAACATTGCTTCCATGATAAGAATACTCTGAGAGCCCAATTGTGAGGATCCGAATCCAAGATTTGTCTTTATTAACATTAACCTATCACATCCTCATTTTTTTTGCCTTTTCTTTGTTTTTCCTCTATGAAGAGAGAATGTTTCTCTTTGTTACCATTGTGCTCCTGCCCTGAGCCTGGAGGCATCTGTATGGTTTTGTTGTTCACTATAGCTCAACATATCTTTGACCCCAACATGCAGACCCAGGGATGACTCCTCTTTTCTTTCTCATCATTTTTTAAATTAATTTTTTGAGAATTTGTAAAATTTATTTTGATCACCTTCATACCTTCTCCAGCTTCTCTCAGAGTTACTCACAGTGCTGTACACACCAACTTTTAGTCCCATTAACAAAATACATAAATAAAAAGGAAAGGAAGAAAAAGAACATGTTAAGGAAAGTGGTGCTGCCTATATACTTTTGGATGAGGGACAAGATATTCTTCAAACTCAACATACCCTGTCTCCTCATCGATGTTCTTGTCTATTGTTAGAACCTAGCACTTACCAGTCTGTTAAGAGTAATGTATTTACATGTAAGTTCTTTATTTTTTGGTCACCAGAAAGATACAGTTAGGTGCTAGTAAAATTGATTCCTCCATAGACTCTTAACTAATCTCTAGATTACTAAAAAGGAAAGAAATCTAGTTTTAGAATAAATTGAATACATGCCCATTCAAAACAATGTATGAATATTCTGTGCTGGATAAATTTTTAGAGAATGACATTGTACATATTACTTCCAGAGAAGTAATTATCATTCAAATTGTGTTTCAATTTGAATCAATAGTAGTACAAACAGCTAAAGAGCATTTATTTATTTGTTTGTTTCTAATAATTAGTATGACTCTGTAAAAGTTTATTGCCACTTCCAACTTCTAAACAGATCTCCATTGTTTATTGCCACTCACGAGTATTATGTAACTTTTATCTACATGACTTCATTTTAATCAGTGTGTGTTAACTAAGATCTCTTATTGTAGTGGTCTTTATGAACATTTCATCAAAGTCAACATTTTAATATAATTAGCCAAGATATTGTGACATGTGATTAGCTTGAAATTCCATGATATTTTAAGTCACTAAGAATTGAGTAATTTATCAAAATATTTGTTTACTTTTATTTTATGTGTTGTGAGTACCTGCACATATGTATGTGCACCATGTGCATTCCCAGTATCCACAGACACTCAAACAGGACATTAGATCTCCTGGAACTGCTTTCAAAGGAGTTATGAGTTTCTGGATATGGGTGCTGGAAACTGAACATAGGTTCTCTGCAAGAACAGCAAAAGGAACATTGATTTCTAAAATTTTGTAAGAATATGATGTTTTTTTAAATGTCATTTTATAAAGTGTAGTGGTAGCTATTAATCAAATGGTATTGAAATAAAGAATGTTATACATTGGTTTTATTATTTATTCAATATAAAATATGCATTATTAAAATTGCTAACATGAGAAAATATTTTATAATACAGAAAATTATTCAATGAAGTAAAATATTTTAAGCATTAGGTCTTTTATGATTTTTAGTCCTTCACTTTGTACTTCAAAATATTCTATAAATTTTCCATTGTCATAGCCTATAGATAGCATCATATAGAGAAAGTTTCACACTTCAGAAAGACCATTTAAATAACAGGAACACCAGCAGAACACTTGCTGAAGACAGGTGGTTGATAAAATAGTATATATATCATAGCATGGTAATGCATTCTTCTTTTAAACCCAGACATGGTACTCTAAAATACCAGCATAAGTCTTCAAAGTAAAATACACAATGAATTGTTTTTGAGACAATAAATAAAATGAATAATATATACATATTTATAAAAATAAAGCATCTGTGCTAGAAATATATTATAAAATAAAAGTCATAAAGATACACTTTGTATATACTCAGAGTTATATAAGAGGATAGATACTTATTTTAAAATGTTTCGTAAGAGATTCTTATTTTAAAATATTCCTATGTGGTTGAGATGCAGAGATACATGATACATTCAGTTAAAACTTGATTAACAAATACTTGCTTAACTAAACAATAGATTGCTGTTTGTGAAACACAGTACAGTATTGACAATGACCTTGATTTTTCCATTCTATTTTATGCCATTTACAATATTATCAATGTACAGAAAGAATTACTTCTTTTAAAACTAAGACTTGTAAAGGAAAGGAGGACACCTTCACCCCCACAATTGATTGTGATATGGTCAGCTGTTCCAAATACATGACTTGGATCCTGGGGCTTTCTACATAACACTAAAAAAGATTAAAACCTGTAAAAATTACTAAAATTTATAGCTCTCTTCTGGTATATATATATAGCATTCATATGTTATGTTAATGTCTAATTTCCAGAGCTACCTTTGAGTTAAATGACACTATTTTTACCAGAATATGACCTAACTTCAAATATATTTTCAGGATCCATTAGATTTAGCATAATATATGTCATGGTAAAGGATCACATTATGCTTTATTGTAGAGACACATTAACCATCATTATTGAGACCCCAATCTCAGGAAAATGTCGACCAATGATGATCACAGAAGATAAAGTGTTTGCAAAACATCTCTATCTTTCTACTGAACACAACATTGTGAGTTAGCACAAATACTGGCCAAGGAAGAAATTCGTTTTATTACCAGTGAAAATGCATGGCTCCTTGCATGTAGTCATGCCCTTGCCTGCCATCAGTAGCTTGCCTGTGAGCAGTGGGCAGGCCCTGCTTGTGCAATTCTACAAAATAGATTCATTGCCATGTCTTCCCAACACTGTTCAGTGACATCATGAAATGATTTGCCACAGTGAGACTGCTTCCATGACAGATTCTGGAAAACACCACAAACCTGTTCTTTCTTCTTGAAAGGCAATTTATTCACGACCCATTGAATATTTTCTCTCTGACTAAATGTTGATGACTGAGACTGCCTACAATTGAGTGAGGTACATGAAAAACAAACTGTCAAATTTCCTGAAGTTTTTAATCTCTGAAAATGTTTGTTCTTATCAAAAGTTGAATGGAAAAAGGAAATATGAGAGAGATTTACTACAGACAAATAGGCATTAAAAAACAAACTATGTTATTTTCTGGAAAATTGATGGGTCATATTTAAGAAAAAACATCATACCCCAAAACATAGATATAATGTTCTTTCTCTGATATGTGTAAAATAGATTTTAAAGCAATCCAAAAAAAAGACTTTAAAGCAGAAGGGAGACTATTTGACTTGTGCAATGTGGGGAAAGAAAGAGGAAAGAAGGGCAGTAAGGAGAAATTGAACATGGTTAAAGCATATGATAAACATGAAGAATGTCATGATAGTCATTAACACTTTTGCGTGGTTAATATAGGCTAATAAGATATAAATTGACAATAAAAGAATATCTGTTCTGAGAAAATTCTCAACCAAATAATTGAGGCTGATTTGAACAATAACAACAACAAAAAAATAGATTTCTTGATTACAGCTGGAAACCCAGTCACACGGAATTGCATTACCATGGTTGACCTATTCTGTCTGACAAACACGGAGCAGAGATTAGCGACGAAGCTTTGGCTTATCTGCTTTCTCCTTGCCCGGTAGTCTAGGACATTAGCCCATGAAATTGCATCACCCACTATTAGGGTGTACCTTTAGGGAATATCTTTCCACCTTAGTTAACCTAAACAAGATAATTTCTCACTAGCACAGACAGAGGCTGACTTAATCTGATGATCTCTACCAAGTATGCCTAGAGGCTTGTCTGTTGCTAATTCTACGTCCTGTTCAGTTGATAACAAATACTAGTAATCACATACATAACAGTTGTTTAAAATTTAAATCACTATATTTTGAAATATGGTGTGAAGGGATGCAAAATATAAACACAACTATTACACAACCAAAAGGAATAGACAAATAACTCAAAGATATTTCAGAATCATTTTGTTCCCTGATTCTTATGGCAATTGTAGAAGTAGACTTTGAAAGAATGGGCATTGTGTCCATCAGAAAAAATCCAGAGATAAAAATTAAATGTAGATTCATAAGTTTTTAGTTTTGACAATTACTTTCAAAGTCATTCACAATCTTTCCAGTGTTTTAAGCTACATAATAATGATCATTATTATCCTTGTCATTGTCTTCTGTTTTTATTACAAATCTTAAGTACTAAACATAACATCTGGAATCCAAGCCATTAGTATTGATAAGAATTTAAAAATTGCCATCTTTTTATTTTTGATTTATTAAATGACTACTACTAATTGACTATGTCAGTCATTATATGCTATTTGCATTAAATTATTTAGAAATATGGCCTTTGTATGAAAATGTATAAACCAAATCACCTGTTGTTTGGAATCACATTTATCATTTTATTTACTTATTTTTTCTTTTACTTTCCAACTAATACTCTTGTTTTGAAAAAGACATTTTTCTTTTTATGTTTTAAAAATAAATAAAGGTACAAACAGGTAAATATAAGCAAATAAACAAAGAAATAAAAATGAGAACATGAGCACTCCTAGGCATAACTCTGGAGAAGGGTTCTATTGTAGATATGAGGGAAAGTCTAACCTGAGGCATCTGGAAGGGTTCTGACTGAGCTGGGCCATGAGATGAGGTATAGGTGTAAGAAAAAAAATCTTTTTCTAAAAACATATTATTTTAATATTTATTTATTTAATTTAATTATTGACAAATTGATTAATTATTTTTGTGGTTACAGTATAATGACAATATTTGTCCTTTCCCTTTCTTCCCTATAAACTCTTCCATGTATCCCTCCTCATTTTATTTCAAATTCAAGGCCTATTTTTCAATAAATTGTTATTACATTCATATGTATATATATATATATATACATATATTCTTAAATATAATATGTTGAGTCCACAAAATGTTACTTGCATGTATATTCACAGAATTAAGTATTTGGTACAGGACAAACAACTGGTATGCTCTTCCCTGGGGGAGTCCAACTCTCCTCATCCCAGCTTTCCGCAGTCGCTTTTATTACTTTGTTTATGGTTGAGTCCTCATGATATTTTTGATATCCAGGTTGACATATCCATGGGTGTCCTGCTTTTTCAGCTCAACGTTGGGCAATCACGTTGATGAGATTATATCACTCTGGCTTCTGAAGTGACTAGGAGAACCAACTCGCAGCACTCTCCCTGACCCTCTGGCTTTTACAATCTGTCTGTCACCTCTTCTGCAATGTTCCCTGTGAAGTAGGTATGGGAATATTTTATGGATGTTTCCATTGGTAATGGACTCCATAACTAAAGAATTCTCAGCTTGAATTTGTAATATGTTATATTTTGCAATGTGTCATCCACATAAATACAAACCTTAGGGGACCTTCATAATTTGTTAAGAGTGTGCCAGAGAATTCAAGAGGAGAAACTTGGCAAATCATCAAGAACAAAGTCACATGTACTGCTTTCTTTCTGGTCAAACATCATTTGTTGCTAACATTTTCTTGAGTCTTTATGGGTTTCCACATGCCCAAGGCAGGTCTGCATCTCAGAGATTCTTTGTAAGCATGAACATATTTTATGTGGCCTTCTTAAACAATGTATGCTCATGACTTGTGTGACAACAGTGAACCTGAAATGTGCAGGTGTTTTATTTTAAAAACAGCACATTTATTTGCTATTAATTCCCTGCTTTAAATCTAATTCCTAACTCTCATCTCCAAAGATCTCTAAGTTTTCATCAATTTCATAAGTTTAAAGATTGAAAACAAAATTTCCATTTTTACTGTAGTCGGGTATGGTTAGATTCCAAACCCTTGATGTTTAGGCACACAGTGATTCAGTTTGGCTAATTTTTTTTCTTTTCATAGGTTGCAGATTACATATAAAGACTACAGTCTACTAGACATTAAACTTTCTTGGTATAGAAATTGGTCAGAATAATATAATCCTCAGCAAACTTTTCTTCTATTTTACTTATCTCAAAGTTAAGGCTCTAGTAACAATGAGGAATCCATTTGCTTGTTGTTGTTTTTAAATTGCACTGAACTGAATAGTAATACTATTTGAAGATATTGACTTATAAGTTTTTAAACATCGACTTAATTTTTAATCATATTTTTAGTTTCTTTTTTATTTATGGCATGTATTAAAATAAATAAACATGATTATTTGCAGTAAAACAAGACATGTATCTTTACAATAAAAGATGTTTTCTGATTTAAAATGTGTGTGTGTGTGTGTGTGTGTGTGTGTGTGTGTGTGTAACTGAATCATTGGATCAGAGGGTAAATATGATGAGAAAAAAGACTTCATGGAGTGTCTGGCCTCATTTATAGTAATGCTATGTGCATAAAGAACTTCTTAAAATGATCCACAAAGCAAATGATATTTCAATAGTAAATATCACAGAGACCAAAGGAAATATAAATTTAATTCAGAATTGTTCAATAAAGGTCAGTAGGAAGTAGTCGGGGGGAAAAAAAGAACAACATCAAAGGACAGGAATTTTCAATAATTTCCTCATCTGAAAGGTCAAACAAAGTTATTTCCCTATTGTTTAAACACAGGAGCACAAGAGCACACCCACACACAGTCACTTTACACTTTTCAGTTAAGAACAGAAGGCAATTTAAGGGACAGAAAGCCTTTCAGTCACTAGTTTTCTTTTAGCTGAATAAAGCGCTGGGAGTCCTATTTCACTTCACCACTGTAATGAAAACTTTTAGAGACAATAAACATTTCAACAAGAAGATAGAGTTGAGATTTTGGTACACTTTTTGATACTGAGAATATCTCTTTTCACTTGTTCATTTTAATCCTGTAGCCAGATATGTAGAAGACATGCAGGAAAACAGGTGTGCTCACTTTATCTTGCAACATGTTTCTGAGTCTCAGAGCTCTTTCCCAGCCTGTAAAGGTGAGGGAAGTACATGCAACTCAAACAAAGCTTCAGGATTCAGATCCTCCATGGATATCATGAACCTACCTGAAAATGGACACAATTTGTGAGGGGCTGAAAGAATTCTTCCTTTCTTCTTCGTTGTGCTACACTATGCAATGAGTCTTGGGAAACAATGACTTTAAATTACTTACCTAAAAGATTAGAAGTAGATTTGACATTTCTAAGCTTTAGCTTGTTAGGTTATTAATATCACAGAAGACACAATTGTCCATTGTACTCAAAAAATGTTTGTGTCATAATATTGAGTGATAGAGTGATGCAACAATACGATTTAACTTTTAGGTGGGTAAAGATTTCTGAGTGGTTCAAAGAAAAGTTACTAGGAGTTACTTAACAGGCGAATATAGGTAAAAAAATGCTCATTTTCAGATTGTACTCTTTGAAAATAGGGACAATATGAGTGAAATGTTAAAGATAGAAAGATTGACATTTTGCTTAAAGGGAAGAATTTGTTTTTCACATTCCTGTCAAATATGAAAGTAGGCTTTCTATGTGCTGGATAAGAGAGGAGAGAAAGAGCTTATGTGTGATTATGTTTGATATTTCCAGCCGGGGGAAAAATCAATTCTTTGGTGCAGAACTATAATGACAATGCTATTTATGCAACACAATTCCCAATAATGCATTATTAGATAAAAGGTAATTTGCCTTATTCGATAAAAGATAATTTGCTTTGCTAACTCTAGATTTTCAAAGAACTAGAAATGAGCAAATTCATGTGAATTCATTAGAGATATACATAGGGGTTTATGGACAGGACACAGATACACAAGTGTAAAGTCTGATTATAAGAAATCTAATAATTTAAAAATATAGAAAAAGCTAAATAACCATAAAATGGAACCAGAAGTTTCTCAGTCTCACTCAGCCCCACTCTCCCCCAGCCGCTTATAAAATAATCACTCAGAGGCTTATATTAATTACAAACTGTATGGACTGTGGCTCAAGCTTTTTGCTAGCTAACTCTTTCATTTTAAATTAACCAATTTCTATTAATCTATATGTTGCTCCATGGCCATGGTGTTACTGGTCTGCTGACATCTTGTTGCTCCTTCAGCAGGGGGCTCGCATCTCTCTTGACTCCACCATTCTTCCGTCTGTATCTCTGCTTGGACTTCCTGCTTGACTGTAAGCTTTCTTGCCATAGATCAAGCAGCTTTATTTATTATCTAATGGGAGCCACACATATTCACAGCATACAGAAAGACATCCCATAACAGTAAAGATATCTGCAGAAAGATACTGAGTCTAGAACATATGGTGGAAAAAAAAAACTTTAAAAGTATACTCAATAGAATAATATTTATTAAGAAGATGAAAGAGTTCTAAAACATGTATTTACTTATTAATTGATGATATATATGTTGAGAGGAGAGTAGGGCACACACATTTTATTTCACGATGCATACATGGGCAGTCTATCGGATTTGAGTTCTGTTGTTATGTATAATAACACAAAAGAGTTAACTTAGGCCAGCTCAATGAAAATGACATGAATAACCTTGGGAACAGAATATTTAGTAAAAGTAGATGAAATATAATTGAGCTTTCAAAGATTGGAAAGTAGATAGAAATTAGCAGTAAATATTCAGAAAAAAAGGGGTACAGCTGACTCTTCTTTGAAATGTGTTCGCTTGGATATACAAATAGTACAACTCAGTATAATTTTGACGGCAGTAAACTCATATTGACCTCACTCAATTTTTGGCTTGATCTTCATCAAACACATCTAAACTTCAAATATGGCCCAATTTCTTGAAGTAACAAGCTTGAAAAACAACATGTACAGGGTCATTTATATGCAGAAAGTAGGAAAGTTATGATGTGAGAAAGGTAATTATTATAAGAAATTCAATAACATCTCAAAATGTAAAATATGCAAAAATATAAGTGTGCTCATAAAAACAGTAAAATTAAAAATGAGGAAAAATATGGAATAGGGTTTAATAACATCAAATGATATACTAGGACATACTCAGCTTTCAGAAAAGAATGTTTTGATGACCTTCATCAAGAGAACACATTTAGCTGAATATTGAGAGCAGAAGCCAGGTTGCAGGGGGTTGAATAGTGAATGAGAGAATCAAATGTAGACTAGGAAAGTAAAAGTTATTTTTTGAGACTCCTGGAGATAAAATGGAAGAGAGCATCTTTGAAGTGGCCAAAGAAGGAGAGGTTTGTGTTTGAGTACAAAAGCCATTTTTATCTTCTGCCTAAAGATCTTCCTTTCAAGTATATTTAATAGTCTGCATATTGGTGTAAATTGTATCACAGTGAGGATTACTCTTTGTGTTATAAAAAGAGGTCTTTGATAATATTCCTTTACTTGTGTGATTCTTAGTCATGGTTAAAATGAATACAAATATTTTATATTCTATATACTCAATTACACACTAATTATTACACCTTAAGGTATTTGGGATTATTTTGAAGAAGCAAATGGATCTTTCCGTATCATAATCATTTTAATCCCAATTTATTCATGGCTCCCTATGTAATATGAAGGATGTTTCCAACATTTCACTCCAGACAACTTTGGCATTGACTTTAAGAAATAACTACTGATAGCCAGAATTGTAAAATGCAAATATGCAGCACTGATATCTAAGTGATTAATGATGTGCATCACTAGATATCAACATGAGTTACAAATTATATCTGTGGTAATATTTATATGTGGTAATACTAATTTCTTCTTCTGGATTGTTGAAAATTTACCATTTAGCAACTGCCCATCTACATTCCCCCTAATCAGCTTTAGAAACCTATACATGTGAACAGTTTTAGTAACCTCTAAGTTTCTTGCACTTTTTCTGCTTGTATTTAATCATGAAAATTAAAGAATATGGAAGTATGCATAAATAAACTGATGAGAAAACAAATACTATGACCTTCATGTTAGGTTTTGTTATAATTAAGAAAGAGTAGCCAGTCTCATATGTATAAGCTCAATTTGATTAACTTTCTAGAAGCTACCAAGGTCTATATTTTCACCCCACCCAAATGATAGAGTATCCTGACAATGATTATTTTATCCACTAAGGAAACTTACATTTTACCTCCTACAAGGTCTTTTCCTAACAAAATGAGCATGAAATTCTGAAGTCTGCTTTCTTTATCTTGCATCAGTTTTTCTTAAAAAGTTTATTTCAGTATTTTCCTAATTGAATTTTTTCAGGCTGAAAACTTAGCACATGTGTATAATGAACAGTGAGTCTCCTCTTTATAAACACAAAGGGAAAGAGAATTCACAAATGTAGGAAAATTAAACAAAATATTTCATTGATCAAGTTGCTATGAGCACAGTTAATGTCCAACATCCCATCTGACTGATATTGGAAGTGACTTGAAAGTATGCATAATCCAGCTCATGGACCCAAGATATGGGCTGCATGACTTGGATTTCCTCTCAACAGTAGAAGTTCTTTTGCTTCAGCACCAGGCTCTTTACACAATGAGATTGCCACTCTATTTAAGAGGAAAATTCTTATTTTTGAAAAAATTTTCATATTTTAAAATGTATTTATTTTATGTCCTGACTGCAGTTTCCCCCCTTTTCTATTTCAAGCCCCCACCCCCAAATTCCACTCCCCCCCTCAACCCCAGTCAACAGTTCATTCCTCCTCATTTGTAGTCAGATAATGGCAGGCCTCCCATGGATATCAACAAATATGGCATATCAAGTTGAAATAAGAGTAAGCACCTCCGCTTACTGTATTAAGACTGGGCAAGGCAACCCAATATGAAGAACAGGGTCCCAGAAGCCAACAAAAGAGTCAGAGTCAGCCCCTGTTAGGAGTTCCACAAAAAGACCAAGCTGTACAACTGTCCCATATGCATTCAGGCTCCCTTGATACTGGTTCAGACTCTGTGAATTCCTACGAGCCTTGGTTAATTAATTCTGTGGGTTTTCTTATGATGTCTTTGACCCCACCAGCCCCTACAATCCTTCCGGCCTCTCTTCAGCAGGATTCCCAGATGTTCCTCTAATGTTTGGCTGTGGGTCTGCATCTGTTTCCATCAGGTGCTGGATGAAGCCTCTCCAACAACTGGGCTAGGCACCAATCTATAAGTATACAGAATATTGTTAGGCATCCATTACACTGACTTTTTGTTTTCCAGTCTTCTTTGATTCTATCCTAGTTCTCTGGTCCATCCAGCGCCTATGTCCTGGCATTCCAGGCAAAGGCAGAGAGAAAATATCCAAATTAACAAATCAGAAATGAAATGGAGGACATAATAACAGATACTGAGTAAATCAAGAGAAGTATTAAGTCAAACTTAAAAAACCTGTACTCCACAAAGTCTGAAAATCTAAAAAGAAATGGACAAATTTCTTGAGATACATCTTACCAAAATTAAATCAATGCCAGATAAACAATTTAAATAGACCTATAACCTCCAAGGAAACAGAACCAGTCATTAAGAGTCTCCCAACTTAAAAAAAAAAAAGCTGAAGAAAATACTTTCTGTGAAGGAATGTGTATGCAATAAGTCAGGGGGAGATACTAACAACATGAACTCCGTCATGCCATTTCCTTGCAATAACAACACACTCTAAAGTGACACCCTCCATGACATGCTAAAAGCTACAATGTCTATCTACAAAAATCCTCACAATGAACAACATGCAAGTACAACATTTTAAAGCAATTATTTCATTAACTGCATTGCTATTATATGTGGGACAGATTTTCTTTTGTGAGTGCACAAAGATACAGATCGCTTGCTGCAATAACAGAAGCAGGGTATGAATAGACATTTATATACCAGGAGTTTTGGAAGTGTTAGCAAATAAGAGGCAAATGAGAAAGTGACATTGATGTCAGATTATTGTGTGGATTATAAAGAAAGATTCTGGAATCTTTTATTGCCAACATATTACCTGTCAAATTCAAATGGGAAGCTAGGATTCAATCTATTTTTATATAAATTGTAAAACAGTAAATACCAATCTGACCTTCCATTTTTCTTGTATGAATATTATAGAGGATTTAGTTATAATATATAATTTACATCATTTTTTCATTTATACTGGAATGGTATAGGCAGGGCAATTTTTAAAGATAAAATTCACACAAAATGTCTCTGAGGAAATATCTCACTCTTACAGTAAGGCATAAGTATTTGGAAGTGACTGCACTTCCTCCCAGCTAAGGTTCTATCTACAAACACACGACTTCCTGAAATATACCATGCATGTTTTCTCATATGAATGGAAGTGATGTGTAGAATGATTTTTTTTTGGCAGACTGCAATAATAACAAGCAATTCTGATCAAGTCAAAGACCAACAGTGAGTGAATGAGAGCCCGATGTGTCTTCTTTTCCCCTAAAGCTTGGGAAATTTGATACTTATGAGACTCTAATAAATGATTCATAGCTTGTAGGTAGAAATTGCAAATCTACAAGACAAAAGTTAATTTAAAGTAATTTCCTTTAAAAATAGGATAAAATAAATTTTAAATGGTATTCATTTCCAAGTTATTATTCACTCTTACAATACTCACTAGATAAAAATTCAAATCTAAAGCTGCTTCCCTTACTAAAACTAAGAATATATATATATATATATATAAATTTATTTTAGCACATCATATGTAATCTAAAGACAGAGCATTTCACACATATGCATACCTATATGCATATACCACACAAAATAAGATAAGAAATACACATTAACACTGGGGCTTTCATGAATTCAATTGATGTTATTATTTTATTTGATTTTTAAAAGAACTCCAGGATTTTCGTAATATAGCTTGTAAGTTGTTTTATTGGGAAAAATACTTTTTAAAGCCAAGAAAAAACATATTTGTTTTGAAATTGAATTGCAAGTTCAACCTATGGAGGCTGACATCTCTGTTCTGTCATACTGTAAGGATTTGGATAATGGACAAATATGAAAGCAGTGTTCGTCCCATTTACAAAGAAACACTTTACCATGGATGATGCTAGTCAGTGGTGAAATTTACAGCTATACATCCTAATACATGATAAGTATTTTGGCTACAAATGCTTTCTTTTCTATGTGCCTATTATTTTAAAATGTTACCGTTGAGATTTATTTTTTAATTACTCTTTATTTGACACACAAGCAACTCTTATTTCATTAAATTCCCAGCTTTAATAAATATTTTGGAAACATTGTTCCTCTGTTCTGTCAACCCCTCCCCCACCCACTTCTTCATTAGTAACTCCTGGAGGAGGGAACCACTTTAAAAATAAATGGAGATTTTAATATTTTCAGATAAAACCGTTCTTTTTCATACTAGGTATAATTTTTGAGCAAAATTTTATTTTAAAAAAAGTACAAAAGAGAAAAAAAACAAAAGAAAGAAGTGCTAAGACATATGATTTTCATTTCCCATCCTTCATTTTTCTTGATACCAATTGAGCAGTAGTGTACATTTTACTAAAACGTTAATAGGCTAATTGTCTGCACTTTTGTTAAAGGTCATTCACTATCATTCTATAGCTAATATAGCTAGTGAATCATCTTTTGTAAGCTTTAAATGAAAATAATCTGGCTTATCAATTTGTTAAGATCTCTTTAAAAGTTTCTTTTTTTTTTTGTTTGTTTGTTTGTTTTTGTTTTTTTCGAGACAGGGTTTCTCTGCGTAGCTTTGCGCCTTTCCTGGAACTCACTTGGTAGCCCAGGCTGGCCTCGAACTCACAGAGATCCGCCTGGCTCTGCCTCCCGAGTGCTGGGATTAAAGGCGTGCGCCACCACCACCCGGCCTAAAAGTTTCTTTTAGTCCAAAATACACAAGAATCTAATTAAGTTTTTTTTCTGGCATAAACATAAAAATAACCACAAGTAAGTACATTAAAATAATTATCTCACAATGTTATGTATAAACAAGGTTTCTGCATGAGAATAAAATGAATCCAAAGTCAAGATAATAGAACCAGCTCAAGTTAGTGTTTAAGAAGAAAAAATGTTGACCACGTATTTTAGCACCAGTGCATAATGCTCCATCTCTTTACATGATATATTTGTCTAGATTTTGAAAATGTTTTTAAAGTCCCTGTGATATACCAGAAATACTCCTGTCTTTCTGGAAAGGCAATCCATAAGACGAGCAATCCAAACAAACATTTTCACTCAGCAACTCCCTGCAAAGAATCCTTTGGCAGCTGGCGTGTACCATATCAGCCATTTCAGCGTTTTTCTGTATCTCCCAGACAACTTGGAGGATTAGCCCAGGAATCATTCTCAGATGACCCTCGAAATTTCCAGTTCAAGGCATTTAAACACATAGGCAGCTAGCCTGGAGGTTGCAGCTACAGTTCCAATCTTTCAGTGAATGTCAAGGCTGTGAACTCTGCTGCAGGGAAGGGACAGCTGAGCTTTACAGAGTTTCTGTGTTCCTCTGTCTGAAATGATTTGGGGTGAGAAATGTTCCTTATAGAACAAGAATCAATTTTCTGTGGCTAAGGAAGATTTGCAGCAACAGGTGAAGTATATAGTCAAGAATTATTCACTCAGGATAGAGAAAAATGTGCTTCTTTAAAAATAATATTTTAGGCAAAAAAAAAAAAACAATGAAGAGAAGAAAACAAGCAGATAGTGCTCAGTGACACAAGCAATTGTGTATTTTATCAAAATACACATGCACATGGCAATAACTTCATTTATATATTTCTTATCTTAAAACTTCTAATTTTTCATTTACTCCGTGGATGTGTGTGTGTGTGTGTGTGTGTGTGTGTACATGTTTCCTTCATGTGTGCATATGCTTTTGCGTGTGTGAATGTCTGTGCTTATGTGTGTGCATACGAGCAGCGAAGGAGGACTATTTTGTGGAGCTGATTCTCTTCTTCCACCACGTAGGTCCTGAGGATTGAGCTCCAGTCATCAAGCTTGGTTACAAGTGCCTTTACCCACAGAGTTATCTCCCATGATCTCTTTCCCCTGCCTTCTAATGAATGAATATTTTCTTATTCATGTCCTTAGCCATATAAAACAAGACCATGTAACCACACAAACACAGGAGAACACTAGCATATATGAAAATATACCAAATATTTTTTTTTATTTTAGTCTAAGGAATGTCAGTCATCATTATTTGCACATGGGTTGAATCAGCAAATGACATTAGATCTTTTGTCTTTTACTGTAAATTGATACGGACTTCTTTTCTAAACTTTTAATGGATTTATTATGTGAAAGTATGAAATTTTATGTCAAAATTAAAACATAAATTTAAAATTTTCATAATTAATTTAAAATAAATCTACATCTACCAAGTCATACACAGTACTAAGATCAGTATAAATACTGTAAATATTACCTATGTTTGCTATCATAGTTTTATATAGTGAGTGAAACTAATAAAATGATTAATTTTATTGTTTTGTTCTTTATAAAAGATATGTTTATGTTCAAAAATAAGTACTGTAGAGAATGAGAATGAGATTTTGTTTATAAAAGAGTTGATGATTTTATAATTTCAAATTATATCATTATGAAAATAATCGATAGTAAAATGACCCATAAGTGTATTTTAGCACATAGAAGCAATAACATCATTGAAAGTTTCTAATTTGGGCCTTCAAATTCTAGCATACATAATTATTCATATATGTTGAACAGGGATTGTTTATAACTCCTGTGTAGTGAGGACACATTAATGGAAGGGGACTTTGTGTGAGACCTGAATAAAGCCTTGCATGGCATACCACAAAGGCATGTACTTCTCATAGTCAGTCAGAAATGACAGAGAATTGCTCCTAGTTTCAGAGGTGTCTGATAAAGCATACATATATTTCTTTGTAATTTAAAATTTTCTGTACATTCTGATGTTATATAAATACACAAGTGAATGGTGAATTATGTTATATGATATTAGAACATACAAATTTTTCAAGTAGGACACTTGGTTGCTCACTCGTGTGCACAATAGAAACACAGTCCTACACTGGCGTCACCTCATAATTAATTTGTTCTCATCTCTACATCACAAAGGGGAAATGTGGGCTGATGTACAATCTGGCAAAAACAAATCAAAAGGTTGCTAACCCTGAAGACTCCTGGCTGCCCACCTCAATTCAGTCCTCATGGTTCCCTTCCTGTCCACAGGGGCACTCTAAGCAGCTTTCTTGGGCTATTTCTGCTAAGTGTTGTCAAGATTCTAATTTGGGCCACTTGGAACTCCATATTTTGCTGAGTAAAAGACATCATGAAAAATTATTTTAATTCTCAGCACAGATGATCCAAACTATTTCTGCAACATCCAACATGTGTAATCTCATGTATGTTTTGTGCCAGATGGGGACATACATTTATATATATAAAGACAACCTTCCCTATTGTGCTCTGAATTTTATCCTGATTTCCTGATTTCATCTCCCAGGTCTCATCTTGATTTTCCTTTTCTGTCATCATCTCTGTTTTAAATTGTATTCATGTTATCTTTGTTTATCTGTAATTTAGAGAATTCTGTTTTTAAAATATGTCTAGACTTCATGACCCAGCTTTTCTCTAGTTTTCTCTTACTTTGCTGTTGTGATGCACTGACTATACTCGTAAACCTCTAATCTCCTCTAATTTAGCATCAAACCCACCACACTCTGATATTCCATGCCTGTGTACCACAAATTGAGAATATTTTAACGTTCAAGAAGTTTGATTAAGAATCCAAGTTTGGCAATAGCTCAGAAATTCAGTACTTCTCACTACTATTTTTAATAAACAAAAGTTACATCTGTTTACCAATGAATAAATATGATCCCATGGAACACTAAAACATAAATTAAAACTAAAATACTTAGGTTTTCAGTCAATTATCTTTAAACTCCAAATTAGTAGCCAGTATCCTATTTTCCACAGCACATTTATCTTTTTGAAACACAATCTCATGTATCCTTGGTTGATTTCAAACTTACTAACTAAGGATGAATGGTAACATCTAATCATTCTACATTCATCTCCCTAATGACATAATTAAATGCAGATGCCACCATGTCTGATTTGCAGATCCAGAAGGTTGAACCCCATCCTTCACACATGATGTGCAAACACTTGACCAACTTAACTAAACCCTGGCATTCCTTAGCATTTAATGACAAGAAATTAATTTTGAAAAGACACAACTGTGGTGGTATTGTATTCCCCAAAATATTGTGCACCCTAATAAATTTATCTGGGGTCAGAGAACAGACAGCCACTAGATACAGAGGCTAGAAAATGGTGGCACTCACACCTTTAATCCTAGCACTCCAGAGGCAGAAATCCCTCTGGATCTCTGTGCGTTCAAGGCCACATTGGAAATGGCCACGGTGACACACACCTTTAATCCCAGGGAGTGGTGGTAGAAAGCAGAAAGGTATATAAGGCATGAGGACCAGAAACTAGAGGCATTTGGTTGGTGAAGCTTTTAGCTGGTTAAGCATTCAGGCTTCTAGCAGCAGTTCAGCTGAGATTCATTCTGGATGAGGACACAGAAGCTTCCATTCTGAGGAACAGGACCAGTTGAGAAGTTGGCCAGGTGAGGTTAGCTGTGGCTTGTTCTGATTCTCTGACCTTCCAGTGTTCACCCCAATAACTGGCCTCAGGTTTGATTTTATTAATAAGAACTTTTAAGACTCATGCTACACACAACTTAGCACATGCTTTTTATTTACACTTATAATAAGTAACGGGGCACTTATATGTTTAAAGTTAATATAATTACAGAATTTCCCCTTTCCTTTCACCTCTCTGCCTCTCCAATCTACCATGAGCCCTTCCTTCCTCTCACATCCTGTTCCTAAGGCTAAGGGAAAACCTAGGAAGATGGTGTGGAAAGATTTTAATAGCTAGAGAAACAGGAAGTCTGCTATGAGATTATGTCTCCTAAATTTATTTAGGATATCCCAAAAAACAAACATGGTTGCCTAAGCAAAATCTGAACAAGGATGACACAAATAGACATGTTAAATGGAGGACAGACATCCTAACACCAGATGAAAAACTACAGATAACTGAAGGATGCTCAGAGGAAGGTACTTTCCTTTTTTTGTTCTTTTTTTTTTCTAGACAGGACCTTTCCAGGACTTTTCTACTTTTCCCAGGAATTTCTTAGCTTGCTATGTATTCTATGATGGCAGCAAGCTAGCAATTATCAGTCCCATGCTTGCCTAGAGCTGGATTTAAAGTGTGTAACAACACACCTATCTCCTACAAATTCTTAGTACTTAAGAAACTAAGTCTCAGGATATATTCCTGGATCATGAGCGGGATTTTTGGAGCCCATTACCACACACAGCCTTGTGGCAGGGTGAGGGGCTTGAACCTTCCTCTATTGAATGTACTAGGCTCTGCTGACTCCGCATGGGAGACCTTATCTTCTTGTAGGAGGGAATGAGGAGTGGGTTGGTGGGGAGGCTGAAGGGGTGGGAGAATGGAAAAGGGGAATCTGTGATTAGTATGTAAAATGAATAAAAAATTTCTTAATAAAAAAGAAGTAAATCTAAAAATAGCTTAATTATTTCTTGCTAGTTCGTAGTTCATAGCAACTTCCTAGAGAAAACTGAAAGAAAAGTAAAACCAAAATATAAAGGAAGTATGAGGAAGAATTCTAGAACTAAGAGACAGTAACAAGAAAGTCTATGAAGGAAAAATGAGATTTTAATTTTTAAAATTTTACTTAATAGGATAATAAAATTATTAAACATTTCCAACTATTAAATTCCTTAATCATAGTAATTATTTTAAAATATTTATGTTCTTTCACCTTCTTCCCAATGAAATAAAGGCATTTATTTTGTATTCTGACTTTGTCATGTAAGTAAATCTTCCTACACAGCATTTCTATTAATAATTATCAAATAAATGAAAAGTATTAATATTGATGAAGGAAATAGTCACAGTGATTCCTATGCATCATATCATGTATTGTGAGAAAACTAAATCATGCATTGACTTTATAAAGATTTAATATTACTATTTCAAGGATGTTTTTCTTCAGTGTGTTTTATAAATAGGAAGTGATATGTGGAAAAAATTTAACATCTCTTTCTAGCTTCTGTTATCTCATTATTCCTGTTAGTCTCATTTCTGTTCATTAGTTCATTCATTTTCCCCAGTTATCGTTCTAAAGTTATATTCCTAAAATAAGGATAACATATTCTAATTGTTTTGCTGATGTTTAATTACAAGAGAGAGCTTAATCAGTACAACAGATGCATCCTTTATTTCAGAATAACACATTCACTTTCAGCAGAGATTTTCTTGCCAAAGACCTTGTATTGCTTGTACTTTAATTTTCTTAAAGCCCAATTTTCCTTCTCTGTTTGTTATGTAACAGAGCATCTAAAAACACTTGGTAATATTTGCTTGCTCTGCCTTGAGCTGTTGTGATTTTTTTCTTTTTTTTTCCTTTTAAGAAAGTACAATTGCTAAGAAAAGTTAATGGACATTTCAAAAGCAATTTGCTTTAGCAAAAGTAGAGAATAAAGGAATACACTAAAGTAAAAGGCTCAGAAAATTAGAGGTGATTGGTTACAAAAATATTTGAAGACCTTAGTCAACAGCACCAAAAATACCCCAGATATTGTGGACTTAGACCAATATGTAGTCTGACTTAAATATGCTCATGAATAACATAATGTTCTAGAGTCTATTGCTAGGAATTTACAGACTGTAATTGCATTTTAACAGATAAGATGGCAGTTTCAGAAGTTTGAAGATATGAGAATTATTAAAATGTAAAATCAATAATTTTTTAGATTTAGTAGTCTCAATTAATTAAATTAAATGATAACAAGGAAAACTGGAGAGTCATATAGAAAAAATACATGGGCCTATGTAAACTGAGAAGAATCACATTCAAACTGTCCTGCTACACTATCCATTATTTTAGCAAAGTTCCTAAAATGGTTCACTTTCACATGTTGTTGATTCTCAGACAGAAACAGGACCAAGATTTTCCTTTTCTGTCAAATCTTAATGGTAGAAACCCAGTGACATTATTGGTTTAGACTTCAATGATGAAAATAAATACCCTAGGAGGAAACATGTGTATTTAGGCCACTTTCTCATGCAACTGACTTATTGAGGGAGCCTTCTTGAGTCTGGTTTTGTATGCATGACTTCATTTACTATTGAGCACTGCCTTGCATATCTACACATGGATTTTCAAGTGCCAGATAACACTGCACATAATTCCTTAATTTACGATAAATCTCAACCCTGCAGCACAGCTATTTTCTTCATGAGCTCACAAGAAGAGTATTTATGGAAATGGAATGACAAGTATCAAAGTATCTGTAGTGCTAATCATATTTTTGGTGGGGTGTAGGGGATGATCATTTTGTAAAGATTACACAAGGAAGTTTAGGTCTTCTGATGCACTGTTGTTTAATTATTAAGCAACCAGTATATAGATGCTTAAGAGTAAATCAGGTACTGTTGCTAAAACTGAAAATAGTTTTTATTATAAGGAATGGAAAGACTTTATTTTCAAAACTGAAAGATGATATTATGGTTTATTCACAGAAGCCATACAAAGGGATTGGCCTTTCAGTATCATTGCTTTCACTGATTTATAAGTCTCAAGTAAGGAAGCAGCTGCATGTCTAGTCAGATCTGTCAGAGTGTAGAGTCTTTCTTTCTTTCTTTCTTTCTTTCTTTCTTTCTTTCTTTCTTTCTTTCTTTCTTTCTTTCTTTCTTTCTTTCTTTCTTTCTTTCTTTTTTTTTGGCTTTTCGAGACAGGGTTTCTCTGTGTAGCTTTGCGCCTTTCCAGGATCTCACTCTCTAGCCCAGGCAGGCCTTGAACTCACAGAGATCCACCTGCCTCTGCTTCCTGAGTGCTGGGATTACAGGAGTGCAACATCACCGCCCGGCAAGTGTTTTATTCTGGGATGCACCCACAAATGGCAGCTTTATTTTATATATTTTTGGACAGAGTCACAGTAGTATATGTCAAGGAAGAAAATTTTGCTTTCGTGTTTGAAGAGGCCTATGGGGTAATTAATTTCAGTTATAGAGGATGTCATATATATATATATATATATATATATATATATATGTATGTATAATATAGCTACATCTTAGAACAGAAGTTTCATCATATCTTACATCTTAACTGTATAACCATGATGCCATATTCTTGAATTTGATTGGACTCATTTTCTATTCTCTGAGACACAGAGCAGTGTTCGATAAATTAGAAAGAGTTATTTCTAAGCTTCTTGGACTAATGAATACATGTCAATATACTAGGACAACATGATATCCTGTGGAGGAAAAGGGTAAACATGTTTCTTGTGAACTAGTCCCATTCTCCAGAGCTGCTGACTTGATGTAAATCCACTAGAGAAAGGAAAGCTGCATGTCTTGGCCTTTCCAGTTGAAAGCTGTGGTTCGGGTGGCCTTTTCTACTAAGTAACACAAAAGTACATTGGCAAAATAGATAGCGGAGCGCCAAATTCAGAAACATCTGTTTAATCTAGAAATAGAACCATATGAGTGGAAGCATGCGTGCTTGGAGATATTAATTGGTTAAACATATGGTGCTGGCTAGTGCACATCATTCTCCAAGCCACACCTCTCTTCTGCATGGAGAAGTAGTTCAAATATGGACGTGCTAGGAATCACCTCATGCATCTTTCAAATTCTTTATGAGGCAATGATGTTAACCGTTCTTCAAGGAACACTGTATACTTTGACATTATGTTTCCAAGGTAGGGGTAGTTCTAGGCATGCCAATTATTTTTCACCATTGTACTACAATAGTAGAGAAGGTGATATCTAAAGTCTATGGGCATTAAGTGTACTGACTATGAAAAAGAACTGAGCTTACACTCCTCTCTTCTTAGGGTTGCTATGACTGTGATAAAACACCATGACCAAAGGAAACTTGGGGAGGAAAGGACTTATTTCAGATTAAAGTTCACACGATTGTCTGTCGCCAGGCACTGCGCTAGCTGTTGAAC
The DNA here is from genome assembly GCA_902168405.1 of Peromyscus aztecus. Taxonomy (NCBI): domain Eukaryota; kingdom Metazoa; phylum Chordata; class Mammalia; order Rodentia; family Cricetidae; genus Peromyscus; species Peromyscus aztecus. Next base: position 80,505 of record CABHPQ010001171.1, read on the forward strand.
AAGAAGTTGGGTTCTGCCCTCAAGTTGATATCTGCTGGAAAACACAGTCATCAAAGGAAATCAGGACGGGAAGTTGGAGTGGAACCTGGTGACTGGACTTGAAGCAGAGTGCATGGAGGAATACTGACCTGTTTAGCCCATTTTCTTATAGAACTCAGGAAACTCCCTGCAAGATGGCATTGCTCACAGTGAGCTGGGCCCTCCTACGTTAACCATCATTGAAAAAAAAAATGCACCCCAGGCTTGGTCACAGGTCAATCATGCATATCGAGACATTTTCTCAATTGAGATTCCCTCTTACAAAATGACTCTAGCTTGTGTCAAGTTGACATAAAAGTTGCCACTGTATCTCTGCTCATCTCATCTCTACAAACCCATTTTTTTCCCTCCAGACATCTATTTTGACACAAAACAGTAATTCCCTTTCCACAGACAGTCCTCTTCATTGAGCAGTCCATCAGCCTTGGGAAGAACTAGTAAATATATGTGTCTTTATCAGTGTATTGGGTTTCTCTTTGGCAAGAAATCATTGTACTGTGAAATTTGGCACAAACATGGCTGTCAATAAAAGCCTATGACTTTTTGCTTCAGTGATTCAATGTCAACTTCTAGTCGCTTGACTAAAATATTTCCACATTTCACATCAGTTGAGGGTCATAAATCTTTCCTGATATTTATTTTTAATATCACTATAGTCATTTAAGTATTGATATAACATTTCTGACATAGATTTTTCTGACAGCTGAAATTACTCTAGTTTTTCGTATAGTGGACTCAGTTTCCTCACTGTTATTGATTAAATACTATTATTTGGCCTTTGCCACAATGAAGCTACATTTTCTCCACTGTGTTTAAGAATCTTGGTTTGACTGAGTGTTCCCAATGTCAACAAAGAAGACTACTCACAGTTGTGAGTGTGTGTGTGTGTGTGTGTGTGTGTGTGTGTGTGTGTGTGTCTGAATTTGGATGCTGTTTATATATAATTTTTTATCATGGGTATGATTTGTGGTACACTCTTCAGAGCATTGAATTTGGTTATTTAATCTTACTTAGTCAAATTATTCTAATATTCTAGTCTTACAAAGTTTTGGGCACATTGCTGTATACTATATGCTGAGGTAGTTCTGACATAGTTTTAGAATTATTTCTCTACATTCAGAAAATTGTTAGGGTCATTTCACTTCTTCTGCTTGAAACACTGGATATTGAACATCTGTTTGTTTGCAGATATAGGTATGTTTAAGTTAACACAACTTTATATTTCTTTACCCTAATAAGACATTCTTAAGAGTCCTTTAACTCTATCTTTTTATAAAGCAGAAAAAATATGCAGCTATTCTCACAAGAAGTGGACAAAAATCCCATGTTATCTCTTTTATCTCACCACTTAAGTTCCTGGTAGGTTTTAAATTTGTTGATACATCTGTAAGCAAATGTGGTGGTCAGGGTTTTCTCAGAGGAATCACAGTGGCTTACAAGTCATTGATTTTAATGTCTTAGATTATCTATGAACAGTTCTTTTATATAAAGATGAATGAATGTACACTTGAATTGTACTTGCAAAGTGTATTCATATCTAGGGCTGATTTAATGTCACAGTTAATAAATATAATCTTGCCATATTTGTACATAAAACTGACCATCACATCCCATTCCACTTCTTCTCAATTTATACATCCAGACCCAGGTACTATCCTCAAATTTTATCCATTTAAATATACTGTGAGAATTTTAGAAGGATAAATATATGACTCTATTGCTTTCTAATTGTCAAAATTGTAGCCCACAAACTTTGAAAGCTTATATGGTATTATCTACATGTGGGCCAGTACAGTGGGAACTGAAAATATGCAATGTGATAGAGGAATATATAAGTGCATGGAGAGGAACAGATGCAGGATTAGAATTTGTTGTCTCTCCTGACAGAACTCTTGTTAGTTGTCTCTTTGGTCCAAGCATACTGTTATCTTCAGATTCCTCCACAAATGAAGATCTTTGCAATCTGTGTGCCTTTTGTGTAACCCTATTTGAATTGGGTTTCTTTCAGCTAAAGTCAAAATATCCTAATTGCATCAAATTTTCAAGTAAACTCTTAGATAAAAAAAGAATACATTGAAAATTTTTTGAAATAATGGCTATATAAAAGGAAAAGCAAGCTATTTTAAACAAAACCAGCAAACCCTTATCAATGGGAAGCTGGTTCAAAGATAAAGAGTGCTTTATGCTCTTCCAGAGTATCTGAGTTCTTGTATTAGAACCTACATCAGGTGGCTCACATTCCCCTGTAACTCCAGCTACAGTGGATCCCACCCCTATTCATATATCTAGGCCATATTTACACATTCATTAATAGCTCAAAAATTTAAGTGGGTTTCTTACCAACATTTTTGGAATCAGTCTTTTGTCCACACAGTTCTTATTTATGTAGAGCTTCAAAGCTAATAAATATCCCATTTACCATCTCTAGGATGTTATGTAGATACTGATACAGCTTGTTGGTGGGCTAGGGTATCTAGGATCTAGCTTTCTCTTGTTATTATAACATAATTACATTATATCCACCTTCCCTTTCTTCCCTCATACCTCATATACCTCCTCTTGCTCTATTTCTAATTCATCAGGCTGGTTTTTACACGAGTGTCAGGAAATCAAACTCAGATCCTCTTGCTTACAAAATAAGTACTTTTTCTTGACCTCAGTATTGAGGAATTGAAAGTTATTACTGAGTCTCTTTCACTTCGGCAATGATGATTTAAAATTCAGGATAAAGACTGCATGTTTGTGGCATTAGTTAGCAGATGCCCACACCACTTCTCTTCCCTTCACTTACTCCTGAATGACTGGATTTTCTTCCGGATGCCAATGGGTGCATTAGAAAGATGACAGGTTTATTGGTTCTCTCCAGGTCACCTTTTCCATATACAGGCAATATAAATGAGAGTGTCCATTGGTCTTAAAGGGACATTTCACCATAAAATGTGTTACTGACTTTTTCCATGAGTCTTCTTTTGCTTTTCTTCATCTTACTCATGCCCTTTTTGGAAATTCTGTGCCATAGATAGAGCTATAGCAGCGACTTTTAAATTAACGGGTTGACATGACACATTTTAGTGACAGAATATATATATATATATATATATATATATATATATATATATATAT
>CABHPQ010001172.1:0-43667 GCA_902168405.1 Peromyscus aztecus
GTGTGTGTGTGTGTGTGTGTGTATGGTGTGTATGTTCTGTGTGGTGTGTGTGTGGTTTGTGTGTGTGTGTGTCTGTGTGTGTGTAGCTTGTATGCATGTATGTGTGCTGTTGGGTGTTTGTGTATTGTGTGTGTACGTTGTATATACTCTGTGTGGTGTGTGTGTTTTGTGGAAGGGGATGTTGTGAGTTTTTAAGTGTGTGGTATGGTGTTTTTGTGTGTATGTGGTTTGCATGTATGTAGTTTGTATGTGTGTGTCATGTGAGATATTTGTGTGATGTGTGTGTATGGTGTGTATGTTGTGTGGTGTATGTGTATGGTTTGTGTGTATATATTTTGTATGTGTGTGTTGTGTGTATGGTGTGTTTTTGTGATATGTGTGTATGTTCTGTGTGTGTGGGATGTTTTGTGTGTGTGTGTGTGTGGTATGGGGAGTTGTATGTGTGATATGGTGTTTTGTGTGTGTGTGTGGTGTGTATGGTGTGTGGTGTGTGTGTGGTTTTGTGTGTGTGTGTGTAGTTTGTATGTGTGTATTATGTGTGGTATCAGGTGTTTTTGTGGTGTGTGTATATGGTGTGTAGGCTGTGTGTGGGGTTATGTGTGGGGGGAGCTATGTATGTGGTATGGTGTTTTGTGTTTGTGTGTGGTGGATGTGTATGTGTGGTATGTGTATAGAGTTACAGCTTCTATTTTCCTTGATGGAAAATCCCAAGATCTTTGGATATTTTTTGACTTCTATATACATTATATTATATGTTTGTCCCATCAAAGTTTTAATTCAATCATAGTTACATTTTAATCAGGATATTGTGTTCCACTGAATTTTTATTTTTATGAACATAGTAAATAATTGTGGCTTAGTGTTTTACTCCACCATTTACAATAGCCTTCACAATAATTTCAGATGATTCAGTTTTTTAACAGAGTGAACTTCCAAAGTTTTCCTTTGAGTCAATGAATTGAAAGGTAAAACCGAACCATTGTGAGAGTTAACTGATTTTCTACCTGGCATATATAAGAAACTAACATCATTTTGTTGATGAACTCAACATGTTGACATCTCAGCTTCACTTTTCATGCATGTATAAAACAAAATAAAAAGGAATGAAAGCAAAGACAGTTTAAACAATAGTCTTTTGATCTAAGTGAAAAGTCATGATTCACAGAGTGATTTGTAAACATATTTTCCATGACTGTGTCGGTTAAATTAGCGGATGAGGGCACAGACTTTAAAATAACCATGAACTTTTGAAATAGACACTGATGCTTTGTCAGCAGATTTACATCTTCTGATTTTCACATGTCAGTTACATCTTGTATAGCCCCCAAAGTAAATGATGTTAAGCCTCATGGGCAAGTTAAGCATTGACATCAGAGATGAAAAATGTGCATTTCCACGTTTATATAAAATGCACTTTGGTGTGTGTGTGTGTGTGTGTGTGTGTGTGTGTGTTGCATGTATTTGTCATATTTACATGTTTTTAGATACCGATGTATTTGTGTGGATACAAATACACACATGTCTATATGGAAGCTGAATGTTGACACTAGGTGTCTTCATCTACTTTATTATTGAAGCAGAGTCTCCTGCAGAGCCCAGAGCTCACCACTCCTGGATAGTCTAGTGAGTCAGTTTGCCCCAAGTGAATAAATAAATACTCCCATGTGCTGGAATTAAAGCCAGCCACACACCTGCCTGGCTTTTACATGAGTTCTGGAGATCTGAACTCTAGATCCCTTATGCAGTTCATCTAATAAACTACAGCTCTGTACCATGCATTTTTCCAGCTCATTGACATTGAAATACTTACCCCAAACGTTAAAGTTACATCAGAATTTAAATATATAAGTAGTGGTAGGTCAACAATAAATTATAGGCAGGGTGTGTTCAGTCTATACTTTTCATGCTCTTCGGGGAGGACAGCTCAGTCTCATTTACGTATTCACTCCTTTCTCATTGTGCCTTCCCTCCACATGGTGAGTTTCTGCCTCTCACAGGCTGGGGCTCCAGCACATTCTGCTTGGTAAAGGTAACAGCGTCATATGCTTCCTTTAGTGCTACCTGAGACGGAAGGAGTGAGCTTCATCTAGCCATGTACACGCAACCACCACCCCCTCCCCCCCTCCCTGCACACTTCCTGAAAGACAGTCTTAGTGATGTTCCATAGGAAACAAAATGGCAGGTTTTCATTTTCCTATTTGATCACAAGTTTGGGTGAAAACTTAGTTCACTGTACATGTTTTCTTGTACACTATGACACAAAATGGTGCTCAAAGTTGGAACAACAAAGTGGATTCCTGTACATCTATTGTGTTTACTTTAATGAAACTATAGTCAAGGACTCATAACACTAAACCAAATGAAACATTAGATCAACTAATACAAATTTAGTTCTGAGGGAAGACAGAATGGTTACTCAAGACTTGGGAAACAGTGAGTGCAGAGAGAGGAAGAAGGTGGTGCAGGAAGCTTCAACAGCGTGATGTAAAGTGGGCATGAGTGACAGACAAGTGGGTGGGTAGAGTTGAACAGAGAGATGGACAGCTGCTAGTTCACATAGAGCCTCGGGGACCTTGACAAAGGCCCCGAGCTTTAGTTGATGTAACTCAGTGAGCCTTTGGAAAAACATCATTCTGGTGAATTTTAGAAGTGCACCTATTGCAGTATTGACTGTGCAGTGGGAATGGACACCGGTAATTCTAGGAAGCCATTGCTACTGTCAGGTAAAAGGTGATTGGTTTGGGTTGAAATATGCAGATGTGGTGAGAAACGGCCCAATTTGGAAAGTATTTTAAATGTGTATCTGACAGGATGTGCTGATGAATAGACTGGGAAATGAGAGGAAGAGAGGCAGCAAAGATAAATCAGTATTTTAAGATGAGTTTCTGCAAAGAGCCCCCGACTGTAAAACGTAAAATTAAGAGGCACCATGTGTCTTAGTTACTTTTCTATTGCTGTGATAAAGCACCATGACCAAGGCGACTTATAAAAGAAAAAATCTGGTTCTGGGCTTATAGTTTTAGGCAGAGATCTGTCTTAAATGAAGTCATACACTGTCCTATGCAAAGCCTCAGGCATACTGGGACACACCAAAGACATCTGTCTTCATCGCATTACATTCTCTGGGAATGTTGTAGACACAGCACCTGAGAAAGTCAGAAAATACACATTATACTGGACTATAAACAAAGGAATTCATGGGCCAAACTGCTTCTGTATTCATGTGGGCATTGTCTGTTGATGGGTTCCTCTTTAACTTTTCTGGTCATGTAGCACAAAGGATCTCAAACTTAGAGTGATCCTCCTGTCTTAGCCTCCAAATGTAGAGATTACAGGTGTGATTGCACACACACACACACACACACACACACACACACACACACACACAAATGACAATTCAAGACAAAGATTTCTATTGCTTTATCCTAAATATTCAGATCAGATACTGGAATCCAAAAACTAAGGCTGTCAAAACCATTAGCTTTATGAAAAGATTTCACTGTGAGTCTTCTCTGATCATCAGATCCTGTAAACTTTGGGCTTCAAAATAATTCAAAGACCATGCAACAGTTGACAACTTATATTATTTACCCATTGAGAAGTCAAATGGACTGTCCCCAATGATCTTTCCTTTTTAAAAACAGTTCTTTAATACAGAGAAGTATGTGTATTATTTGGGGCTGGTTTTGAATATTTTATTTTATTATTTTATTTGAGGTGCATACTCTGTTTCTAAACAAACTATTACTTTAAAACATAAAGTGTTGATGCTTTCATAGATTGTGCTTTATACATGCTAATTCAATTATATAATTTTGATCATGTTGGAGAATTGTTGAAGGGTTTCAACCTTGGCTGTCTATATCCCCATGCAATTAGGAAGATGATTCAAGAGAGAAAAACTATTCTGTAGAAATTCTCCTCTGAGAACTATGATCCTACTAGCTCTGATAGTTGGCTAGCTTTTCAGTATCAGGCATACTATCCCTCCTTCTTTTTTTCTTCCTCTTGTTCTGTCTTTCATTCTTTGCTGTGGATATCGCTCTGTATGCTGTGAATGTGTTGCTCTGATTTGGTTGATAAATAAAACGCTGATTGGCCAGTAGCCAGGCAGGAAGTATAGTATAGGTGGGACAAGTAGAGAAGAGAATTCTGGGAGGTGGAAGGCTGAGTCAGGAGATGCTGCCAACCAAGATGTAAAGATACCAGTAAACCAGGAGCTACATGGCAAGGTATAGATTTATAAAAATGGATTAATTTAAGATAGAAGAACTAGATAACAAGAAGCCTGAGCCATTAGGCCATACAGTTTTAATTAATAAAAGTTTCTGAGTGATTATTTTATAAGCGGCTGTGGGGTCCTTGGTGCCGGGTGAGCACAGGAAAACCTTCAGCTACAATTCTTTCTTTATATCAGTCTCTCTCTCTCTCTCTCTCTCTCTCTCTCTCTCTCTCTCTCTCTCTCTCTCTCTTTCCCCATTCCCTCCCTCTCTCCCTTCCTCTCCTTCCTCTCCCACCTTCTTTCTTTTAGCCTTTAATGTTCTATGCATTGCTGACGTTTCTTACTTGACACTTCTAGTTGTGCTCAAAAAATGCACTGGGTGCTTTACCTTTATTTGTCCCAGTCAGGAATCGCAGCACAGGCAGTGACTTGCTCCATCTTGCTAAATAGCCCTTGTGGCCTCCATGCTTGTCCTGATCAGCTTCTGATGGTGGGTGGCCCACAACCTGCAGCAGAGGAACAACTGTTGGAAATATGACCCTAGCAGAGAATTAGACAAATGACGTGCAGAGAAGAGAAGCACCACAAGAGGAGCAGTTGGTAGAGTTCAGTTTATTTTTAAAGGTTAAGTTTGGCTTTAGCGCCATGTATAAAACTTAGTAGGTTCTGTGAACATAAGGATTGTGAACTGGGTGGAGAAGCAATAAAAGCAGGAGATTCAGAGTGTGGAGGAAGTGTTTATAGCCTCAGGAATGAATGGGATCACTTAGAAGTGGATATAGGTAGAGAACACAGCTGCAGGCTAAGTCTCAGATTCCTCCTGCAGTTGAGTTCTGCAGATATATGACATCTAAGACTAGTGGAGGTGTGTGTGTGTGTGTGTGTGTGTGTGTGTGTGTGTGTGTGTGTGTTATTTGGGTGGCATAAGCAGTCATATGAATGTGCCCTGTGCAGATGCATTTAGAGGTCAGCAAAGGACATCCAGTAGCTTCCTGCATCACACTTTCCCTGTTCATTTAAAATCAGGTCTCTCACTGAACTGGAAGCACGCCTTTTGTTGAGGCTGACTGACCAATGAGGTATTGGGATCTTCCTCTCTGTCTTGCAATTCTGGTGTTACAGACATGCACAGCCATACCTACCTTTTTAAGTGGGTGCTGTGGATTTGAACTCAGATTCTCATGCTTGCAGAAGTACTCTTGTCCATTGAATATACCCAGTCCCCTAAAATAATTTTATGTAATAAATTTATTATAATAGATAGATTAAAATTATGACCAGCTGATTAGGAAACAAAAGAAAACACCTCATATGCTCTATAGACTATTTTTAAAAATTAAATTGTATAAAAAGAACCAGTTCAAGGAAGGATTAAGGTACATAGACTGATCTTCAATTAGCCTTCTAGATTATTATAAAAATAATAGGTCACCAACTTGCTTTTTATTTTTATTTTCAATTCACATATTTACTAGAAAAGACACAGAAAATTAAATGTTATGGCATTCACGGTCTCAAATGGATAATGAGAAAAAATATGTGTCTACAGAAGCATTTTCAGTTTTATTGGAGATTTCCCTATAGCAAAAGCAGTATTTTCTCTTCTTTTTCATAAGCTCTAAAGAGTGGTGTTCCTCAAACATACCAATCACTGACACCTCCAATGGTTCACATGAGGGGAAGGAACCCCAGCAACTTATTAAGCACCTTGTGCTGATTTACTGTTGGTGCATGAGGACAGGTGTGAGACAAAGGGGCAGGGACTCAAGGAAACCAAAGCTAGAAATAAGTTGAAGTCACTGACTGTAGAAAGTGGCATACAGGAATACTGAAGATGAAGGACCTGGCAAAGAAGTGTGGAGGACAGAGCCACTCAGTGAGTCTAATAGTGGAAGGAGCCTACCTCAACTCCAAATTCCATCTCACTGATTTGGACCTCAAGAGCATCTTCCATATGAAAGAGGAAAAACCAGTGAGAACTTCTTTCTGGCATACCATCTTTCACACTTATAGTCAGTGCCAGGGGAGAGGCATAGAGAGGACAAGTCAAATAGCTAAGATGAAAACCTGTTCTGTAATAGAGCAAAGGTCGTAACACTAACACGTGACATCTCCAAAGACTTTTCACAGATATCTTTAGTTACTCTAGCACATCCATGAGGTCCATGGGCTCTGTCTAATGATCTTCAATATTTCCACAAAGATAATAAGATATGGAGAGGGAAAGCAACTGTGAAATTCTATGCAGGTATAAGGAAAACAAGCATGAGGCCCCAAATTTGGTCCTTAGCACTCACATACAAAGCCAGGCGTGGTGACACCTGCTTGTAATCTGAGAACCAGAGAGGTGAAGACAGGCTCGCTGGGACTCACTGGTCAACCAGCTTATCCTAATTTTAGAATCCTGGGTGTCAGTAAGGGGCCTTGCCTCATAAAGTAAGGTCAAGGGGGCTCAAGAGCTGTCTTGGCATGTAAGAGCACTTGCTGTTCCTGCAGAGGACCCAGGTTTGGTTCCCAGTACTCATGTGGCATATCACAATTATCTGTATTTCCAGTTTCAGGAGAGCCAGTGTTGCTTTCTGACCTCCAGTGGCTCCAGGCACACATAGTACACATAGTACACACATAGTGCATGCATCTAGGCAAAACACTCATAACACAGAAAATACAAACACAAAATTTTTAAAGATGGCTGCTTAATAATCATTGCTGTGGGATGTCTTTCTATATGCTGTGAATATGTGTGACTTCCATTGGATAATAAATAAAGCTGTTTTGGCCTATGGCAAGAAAGTTTACAGCCAGGCAGAAAATCCAAGCAGAGATACAGAAAAAAGAAGGGCGGAATCGGGAAAGTTGTGAGCCCAACACCCAAAGAGCAACAAGATGCCAGCAGACTAGTAACACCACAGCTACATGGCAACTTATAGATTTATAGTTGTTAGAGCTAGCTAGCAAGAAGCCTGAGCCATTAGGCCATACAGTTTATAATTAATATAAGCCTCTGTGTGTTTACTTGGGACTGAGCAACTGCAGGACCAGGCAGGACACAGGAAAACTTCCACCACCTCGGATGGGAGAGATTCATCAGGACTGCTGGGCAAGGCAGGACCAGAGAAATTTCAGTCTACAAATCACACCCAAAGTTGTCCGCTGACCTCCACACACACAGGCATATACACATATACAAGCACTCCCCTTGTGCCTGCTCACCACCGACTCCCCTGAAACACAAAAAATTAAATAAATTGTCTGCACAACTTTGAGGGTGCCCTTTCTTTACTGAACTTTCTTCCAGTTTCTTTTGAGAACTCCTGCAGTCACCCTTGTTAAGTTATTTATTTATTTATTTATTTATTTATTTATTTATTTATTTATTTATTCATTCATTCTTTCTTTCTTGATTTATTTATTATTTATTTTTTTTATTAGCCCTCATTTCCTAAGAATTAGATATTCTGTCAGGCTTTTATTCTCCAGGGAATTAAAGTGAGTTTACTGTTCACATAAAAACATGTAGAGAAATTAAACCCCCAACTTGAATGGCAGTTGAGCCCTTTATCACTGATGACTGAGAGCTATTTTCTTGAGTATCTAATGAAAGGCTGTGTAATAAGGTTCAACACCACATCCTGTTACATATTCCAAAGTAAGATATTCATGTGTGTATTTGTCAGTTAATTGACTGGATCATATCTAGTTATGCAAAACAATAAAAATATTAGTATTTTAACAAGACATTATTTCTGTTTCATTAGTTATGTCATTAATATTTCTAGCAGTCACACTAATAACTAAACAATACATCTGTTTTTCTATGTCCATTATATAGAATATTTTAATAGATTTTTGATTGTCTTGTTTCTCTGACCCTTTGTCTTATCAGTGCATTGTCATTAGATATTTAATAAATTACTCATGAATTTTATTGAGGACTAAGGAGATAAGTGAGAGAATTAGCAAACCTACTTTTTTTTTCTACTTTTCTATACCTTTTACAAGATTCCCAAATGCTATTAACTCTATTGTTAAGTTTTTTTTAATCTGTGTGATTGTAATTGTCTTCTCTGCTTTGTCTATAAGTTGTTACAAATTGAATATAAATAAAATTGCATATATCATTGTACTAAAATATTACTTTTAGCAGAATAAAGTGATTGGATCCACAAATATGCAGGGATTAACCTACATCATTGAACTGCTCCCTCTCAGAGGAAGATGCCAACCAAGTCTGAGCATTTGGCGGGCATGGGCATGTGCAACCTTTTGGCATAGCAGTCCAGTATTGTCAGCTACAAAATTATTACTCAAGAACTGCATAATACAGTTACAAAATCTCAGGAAAAGTATCATATTGAAGTAACAGTTTTCTGTAGGGCTGCATTCCCATGTTTCTACAGCTATACATGGCTCTCAGGCCATAGGTCAGACATACCTGATAGTGAGGAAGACCTCGGTGCTGAGTTCTACTTTGTCCTCTTTAGAGTGTGTTTATTTGCAGCTTTCACTGCATGTGATTGAGCTAAATACCTTTATTTTATTATTAAAGCAGATGACTCTATCTTACCACAAAGAACTTTCAATGTCAGAATTATGCAATTTATAATAGAATTGATTTGCCTATTAAAGAAATTCTTTACATTGCACTCATTATTTTGACCTACTTCTTATTAAGCCCACCACACAATTGCCTTCTTTTTGCATTGCCATATCATCCTACATTGTATTTAAATTCCCTTATACTTTTAAGGATTCTTGTTTCATTTTGCTGGAATGCATGCTGAAGCAATTTACTTGTTACAGATTTTAAAAGAATTCTTACGTAGAGGATCAGGTAGGCTACCCAGAGACTTTCTTTGTTCTCTCCATTCCCCAAGACCCAGACCCTCAGACTGGTCTTTAGTGCTGCAACAGAACACCAGCTGCAACCTCCCTAACCCCTGCCCATATAGCCTGTGAATCCTGTAGACCATCCTCTTCTCACCTTCTACCCCTAATCTTCCCTGCATCACAGACTCACAACCAGCAAGCATTGCCGTGAACACACCAGCCTAGCAGGTCAGTAAAACAGGCAACACACAATCACCACACTCTCTGAAAATCCAAAGAGGACACAGAAATGAAGGAACAAAATACCCACCCAACAAAGACAAACCCAGAAACCAACAATCACCTCAAACCCAGATGCCTAGATGCCAACGTAAAAGCACAATCAGTAACAGTCAGAACAGTGTGTCTTCACTAGAGCCCAATTACTGCCATGAATCTTCCAATACAGCTGAAGCACAAGAAAAAGACCTTAAAACCAATGATATGAAGTTGATGGAGATCCTTGAAGAGAAAATGAATAAACCCCTATAAGAAATACAGGAAAATGCAAACAAACAATTGGAGGATATGAATAAATTCCTTAAAGAATGTCAAGAAAATACAAACAAACAGTTGAAGGAAATGAGTAAAACTGTTTGAAACAGGAAAATGAAAATAGAAGCAATAAAGAAAACAAAAACTGAGGGAATTCTAGAATGAAAAATTTAGGAATGCAAACAGGAACTACAGAGGTAAACTTTACCAATGGAATATAAGAGATGAGAGAATCTCAGGCATTGAAGATATGATAGAAGAAATGGATACATCAGTCAAAGAAAATGTCATATCTAAAAAAATTCCTGTCACAAAGCATTCAGAAAATCTGATACATTATGAAAAGACCAAACATAAGAATAATCAGAATAGGGGAAGGAGAAGAATCACAGCTCAAAGGCCAAGAAAATCTTCTCAACAAAACCATAGAAGAAAATGTTTCTAATCTAAAGAAGGAGATGCCTATAAAGGTACAAAAAGTTTACAGAACACCAAAAAGATTGGACCAGAAAAGAAAGTCTGCTCAGCACATAATAATCAAAACATGAAACATACAGAACCAAGAAAGAATATTAAAAGCCACAAGGGAAAAGGCTAAGTAATATACAAAGGCAGACCTATTAGAGTTATACCTGATATCTCAATGGAGACACTAAAAGCCAGGAGGACCTGGACAGACGTGCTGCAGACTCTAAGAGAACATAGATGCCAGCCCAGACTACTATACCCAACAAAACTGTCAATAAGATGTTCCAAGAAAAAGTCAAATTTAAACAATATCTAACTACAAATCTAGTCCTACAGAAGATGCTAGAAAAAAAGCTCCAACCTAAGAAGGTTACCTATACCCATGAAATCACAGGGAAAAAAAATCTCATACCAGCAAAACCAAGAAGGGAAGAAGACACATACACACACACACACACACACACACACACACACACACACACGCACACGCATGCACGCAAGCACACATCACCACCACCACCACCACAACTAACAACAGCAATAACAAAACAATAGGAATCAACAATCATTGGTTATTGATATGTCTCAATATCAATGATCTAATTTCCCCCAATTAAAAAACAAACAAACAAACCAGAGACTAATAGAGTGCATGCAAAAACAGCATCCATCTATCTGCTGTATCCATGAAAAATCCTCAAAATAAGGATAGACATTACTTCAGGGTAAAAAGTTTGAAAAAGCTCTTCCAAGCAAATGGCACTAAAAGTCAAGCTGGTATAGTCATTTTAATATAAATAGAAATAGACTTCAAGTCAAAACTAATCAAAAGAGATGGGGAAGGACACTAATTACTCATCAAAGGAAAAATCCACCAAGATGACATTTCAATTCTTCAAATTTCTGCCACAAACACAAGGGTACCCACTTTTGTAAAAGAAACACTATTACAGCTTAAATAATATATTGACCCTCACACACTGATAATGAGAGAATTCAATACCCAACTCTCACTAACAGACAGGTGATCAAGACAAAAACTAAACAGAGAAATACTGGAGCTAGCAGGTGTTATTAACCAAATGGATCTAACAGATATTTACAGAACATTTCACCCAAACACAAAAGAATATTTTTTCTCTTCTTCTCTGCACCTCATGGAACTTTCTCCAAAATGGACCACATACTTGGACACACTGAAAGTCTCAATAGATAAAGGAAAATTGAAATAACTCCCTGCATCCTATCAAACCACCATGGATTAAAGCTGGATATCAACAACAACAGAAAGCTTACGAACTAATGAAAACTAAAAAACTCTCTTTTGAATGAAATTGGGTCAAGACAAAAATGAAAGAAATTAAAGATTTTCTAGAATTAAATGAAAATTCATACATAGCATACCCAAACTTATGGAACACAATTAAAACAGTGTTAAGAGGAAGTTCATAGCACTCAGTGCCTACATAAAAACTGGAGAGATCTCATATTAGCAACTTAACAACATACCTGAAAGTTCTAGAACAAAAAGAAGTAAGCACACACAAGAGGAGTAGATGGCAAGAAATAATCAAACAGAAGGTTGATATCAATAAAATATAAATAAATAGAATATGAAGAATCAATGAAGCAAAGAGTTGATTCTTTGAGAAAATCAATAATATAGACAAACCCTTATCCAAACTAACTGAAAGTCAGTGAGAGAATATCAAAATTAACAAAATCAGAAACAAAAAGGTGGACACATAAAACACTGAGGAAATCTGGAGAATCATAAGAACGTATTTTAAAAACCTATACTTCTCTAAATTGGAAAGTCTAATAGAAATGGATAATTTTCTCTATAGGTATAACTTACAAAAGTTAAATCAGGATCAGATAAACAATTTAAATAGTCCTATAACCCCTAAAGAAATAGAAGCACTCATTAAAAGTCTCCCAACAACAATAAAACAAAAACAAAAACAAAAAGCCCAGGGTCAGACAGTTTTAATGCAGAATTCCACAAGACTTTCAAAGAAGAGTTAATGCCAATACTCATCAAATTATTTTACAAAATAGAGAGAAGGAATGTTACCCAACTCATTTTATGAGGCCACAGTTACCGTGATACACAAACCATGATAAAGACTTAACAAAGAAAGAGAATTACAGATTTCACTTATAAACATAGATGCAGAAGTACTCAATAAAATACTTACAAACTAAATCTAAGAGCACATCAAAAAGATCATCCACTATGATCAAATAGGCTTATTTATAGACCTTGAAAGGACAATTTTCAACTTTATATGAAAAAAACAAAGAACCCATGACAGCTAAAACAATTATGAACAATAAAAACTACTGGAGGTATCACCATCCCTGATTTCAAGTTGTTCTACCCAGCTATAGTAATAAAAACCTCACAGTATCAGCACAAAGGCAGACATGTTGATCAATGGAGCATAAAGACTTAGACATAAAATCCACATACCTATGGACACCTGATTTTTTTATAAAGGAGCTAGAAATACACACTGAAATAAAAAAAAGACAAATGGTGCTGGCCAAACTCAATGTCCACATGTAGAAAAATGCAAATAGATCTATATTTGTCTTCCTGCACAAAACTAAAGTCCAAATGGACCAAAGACCTCAACATAAAACCATAGACACTGAACTTGATAGAAGAGAAAGTGGGCAACAGCCTTGAATGCATTGGCATAGGAGACAACTTCCTAAACAGAACACCAATAGAGCAGGTATTCAGTTCAATGATTAATAAATGGGACCTCATGAAACTGAAAAGCTTCTGTGAGGCAAAGGGCACAGTTAATCAGACAAAGAAGCAGCCTACAGAATGGGAAAATATTTTTTTTCACTAACTCCACATCTGATAGAGTTCTAGTATCCAAAATATATAATGAACTCAAGAAACTAGATATTATAAAAACAAATAATCTAAATATAAAAATGGGACACAGATCTAAACAGAGGATTCTCAGTAGAGGAACATCACAAATGTCTGAGAAACACTTAAAGAATTGTCCAACATCCTCAGTCATCATGGAAATGAATATCAAAACTATGAGATTCCATCTTATACCGGTCAGAATGGCTTGGCTAAGATCAATAACACAAGTGACAGTTCATGCTGACAAGGATGTGTAGCAAGGGAAACACTCAGCCATTGCTGGTGAGAATGCAAACTTATACAGTCTCTATTGGAAAGCAATGTGGAAGTTCCTCAGGAAATTGGGAATTGATCTACCTCAAGACACAGCTATATCACTTTTGAGCATAAACCCAAAGACTTCTCCATCCTACCACAAAGACACTTGCTTGACTATGTTCACAGCAGCTTTATTCATAATAGCCAGAAATTGGACACAACCTAGATTCCCTCAACTAAAGGATGGATAAACAAAATGTGGTACATTTACACAATGAAGTATTACTCAGGCTGTTAAAAAATGACACCACAAAATTTGTAAGCAAAGGAATGGAACTAGAAAAACTCATCCTGAGTGAGGTAACCCAGATCCAGAAAGATAAATATGGTATGTATTCACTTATAAGTAGACATGAACCATGAAGTAAGTGATAACCAAGCTACATTCTGTAGATCCAGAGAGGTTAGTAAAGAGGGGGGATCTAGCAGAATACATGGGTCTCCCCGGGAAGGGGAAATAGAATATATTTTGCAGGAGAACTGGGAGCAGGTGTGCACAGGAGCTAGAGAGATCAGGTGTATATGTGGGGGAATGGGATGGAAAGAGAAAGTATGAGGAAAGAAAGCTGGAATCAGAGACACTTGAGGGTCAGTGTGGAAACCTCATGCAGTGGAAACTTCCTGGTATCCATGAAGGTGATCTTATTGAGGACTTCTAGTAATGGAGAATACAAAGTCTCAACTGTCCATCTTTTGTAGCCAGGTAAGGCTTCCAGTGACCAGACTGGGTTGCATTTGGTTGAATGTTGGCTAGGGGAGGACCCATGGAGATCCTCAAACAGCTCAGGCTGATGCTCTCCACAAACTGACAGCAAGGTCTCATTGTGGAGGACAACATCCGCACAGCTCATTGAATGTAGAGAGGTTATGCCAGGGCCTACATGGAGATTTCACACCTACATTCTAGTCTATTTGGTGCAGGAAGGTACTCTGCAGGCTACTGAAAGAGAAACCTGGACACCAACCCAGACACAAAAACTTTGACCAACAATCTTTCCAGCCTACAAGATGTGCTGGGCAATGGTGACCCAGAACTTGTGGGAGTGGCCAACTAATGTCTGATTTAACTTGAGACCCATGCTCCTGGAGGGAGCTCACGCCTGACATTGCTTGGATGGCCAGGAACTGAAAACTGGATAGCCCAGAGACCCAGGGGAGAACCAAACACAACTGGTCAAAAAAAATCAATGAAATGATTCCTAATAATATTGTGCTATACTTACATGTTAATGCCTTGTCCAGTCATCATTAGAGAGGCTTCCTCTGGCCACAGATGGGAGCAGATGCAGACACCTATAGCTCCACATTATGCAAAGAGAGAGTCTAAATCAGAGGTCTCCATCCGGACCCTCTCCTCTGAGCTCAGGGAATCCTAAAGAAGAGGGCACAAAAGAATTGTAGGAGTCAGAGGGGATGGAGGATAGAAGAACATAGCCCACTGAATGAACTAAGTATGCACAAACGGGCTCATAGTGACTGAAGCAGCACAGGGCTTGCATGAGTCTGCATCAGGTCCTCTACATTTATCTGTGACTGTTATCTTTGTGTTTTTGTGGGACTCAATTGTGAGAGCAGGTGTTTCTCACTCTTTTGTCTGCTCTTGGGACTCTTTTCCTCCTCTTAGGTTGCCTTGTACAGCTTCGGTGTGGGGGTTCTTGCCTTATTGTATTTTGTTTTGTTGTGTTTGGTTGTTGTCTCTTGGAGGCCTGCTCTTTTCTGATGGAAACAAAGGAAGAATAGATATGGAGAAGAAGGGACGTAGGGGGAGCTAGGAAGAGTGGAGGGAGGGGAAACTATGGTTTGGATGTATTGTATGAGAAAATTTGTTTTCAACAATATACATAATGTATATATTGAACATATGGAAATGGTTGCTTGACTGCAGGTTTAACAGTGCTTGCTGTTTCACTCCTGATTGAAAAACATGAAGCCAATCTTATTTTTGATCCTTCATCGATGATTCCTTTCCAGGACTTATTTCTTACTGCTCCTAAATTGAAGATGTATTTGGGATATCAGCTTCCATAATCAGTTGTGCTTTTACATTAGACAAATTTTCTTCTTATGTTTGTTTGGTTCGTTTTCATCTTTTTTGTTTGTTTAGTTCTCATCTTTTCCTCAAGGACTATAATGATCTATAATGAAATATTTAGCTGATTCTGGATGGTACTTTGATGAAGAATTGTCAGATAACTCAAGCTCATTTTCAGCTATGTTCATTTACTCCTGAATTCTTTTCTTGGTCATGTTTTACTTTTCAGAAATCTTAATTTCAGAAAATATCTGCCTAGTTTTCTTATTAATGCTCCTATAGAGAGATCTAATTGTGTTTAGCACTGTTATATATTATTTTTGAATATCTCCTGGGATAGCAGTTAGATTTTCCGGGTTTAGATGCTCTTCTGTTACATCATTACGTCCATTTTCCTGGGGCTCTATTTATACCTTTCATGTTACAGGCCAGGTAACAATTAACATGGATCAATGAGGACCATATGATTAGCATAAGTTGATAACAAGCTTCATGGTCACTCCTGTACTTGATTTACCAAAGGACCTCTCTCTTCCTGGAAAGCACACTAGTAGGTTATGTTTCAGATACTCAGCCTTCTATGTTCAGTGAGTAGGTAGGGAATAGGCAGACAGGTTTAGAACTACCAGCACAGGCCATCAAAGGAGCATTAACTCTGAGGTCAGCATGATTGCTTCATTGTGGTGCCAGTCTACAGCTGTCTGTTCTACCCACCTGAACACATTCCATATTTAGACTCCCCTTAGTTTAGACTTTAGTTCTGGTCTCTTCTTCCTAGTCCCAGAGCCTCCTCAAGGGCCTTCTGATATAAATATAGAGCTTTGTTTAGAAATCAGGTCTCAACAACTCAATTAGACTGTGTATTTGCTGACCTTTGAGAAATTTTCCCCTAAATTCAGGGTGCCTTTTCTCACATATATAATTACAAGTCTTGAATGCCTAATTTATTATCAATAAAAAATAAAGACATGCAAGGTGGGGAACGTAGACCTCTAAAAGGAAGAAAAATTAAGAATTCATTGCAGTGGTGGAAATTTTCTTTGATAAATCAAGGAATAGAAGGAATATCAAGGTGAACATCCTTCTTAGACCAATATGGTCCAGATACTGGAAACTCACCATTTCCCACATGTGGTTTTTCACACTGTAAATTATGAACTCTCATTCCTTTTCTATATTCTTATGAAGGTTCTGTCTATTCTGTTGAGTCATTGTTTCTGCACACTGTCTCATGTGACTATTTCATAGACTTGTAAGTGCTGAATGATAGAATGTAGAATATCACATTTAAAGGAGGAGCAAGTATGCTATTTTTGATGGAGCATTTTCTTAACATTTATTTCTTTTTTTACATCGTGTGTGTGTGTGTGTGTGTGTGTGTGTGTGTGTGTGTGTGTGTGTGGTAGTGGTGGGGGATGTGGAAGCCAGAGATCAACCTTGGGTGTTGTTCCTCAGGTGTGAGACACTGTTTTTTTGAGACAGTCTCTCACTGGCCTGGACTCACCAGTTCGTCTAGGCAAGCTAGAATACTCCTGCCTCTTCCTCCCTAGAGCTGAAATTACAGGCACATGCCACTACTGTGTCTGGCTTTTCTACATGGATTCTGGGGATTGAACTTAGGCCATCATGCTTGCGTGGCAACCAGTTCAGTGAGCGATAGATCTCACATGGTGAATAGATTGGAAATAAATTACATGTTTCTTTGTGGGGTTTTGTTTTTTGTTGTTTGTTTTTGTTGTTGATGTTTGACAGCTTCTTAGTTACTATTCTGTTGCTGTAAAGAGACACAAGGATGAAGGCAACTCTTACAATGAAAAGGAGGCTTGCTTATTTTTTCACAGAGTTAGTCTGTGATCATCATAGTGGGAAACAGACATGGTGCTGGAGAAGTAGCTGAGAGCTTTACATCCGATCCACAAGCAGCCGGGGGGGGGGGGGGGGGCTGCTATGGGATGTCCTGTATGTTGTGAATATATGTTGCTACGATTGATTGATAAATAAAACACTGATTGGCCAGTAGCCAGGCAGGAAGTATAGGATAGGCAGGACAAACAGAGAAGAGAGGCTGGGAGGTGGAAGTCTGGAGGAGACGCCAGTCCAGGGAGCAACATGTAAAGGCAGCAGGTAAAGCCATGGAACACGTGGCAACATATAGATTAACAGAAATGGGCTGAGTTAAGTGTAAGAGCTAGTCAGTGGTAGGCCTGAGCTAAACGCCCAGCAGTTAAATTAATATAGGTTTCTGAGTGATTATTTTATAAGTGGTTGCGGAGTCCATGGTGCTGGGCAGGACTGGAGAAAACTCCAGCGAGAAAGAGAGAGAGAGAGAGAGAGAGAGAGAGAGAGAGAGAGAGAGAGAGAGCTGTTGTGGGTTTTTGAATATTAAAGCCCATACCCACTGTACCCACAGATATACCTCTTCCAACAAGGCCATACCTCCTAATCCTTTCCAAAGGGTTCCACTAACTGTGAACCAAGCATTCAAACATATGAGCCTATGGGAGCCATTATCATTCAAACCACCATAATAGTGATGTCTTCCAAAAACCATGGAACCTGATGAACCCCAAAAGTCAGGAGTTTTTATTGTTGGTGTTACCTATCATATTCTTTATGACAAGCCTGACTTAAAGTAGTTGCTTCAAAGAGTATTTGGTGACTCAGTAAATGACAATAAATGATCTCTCTCTCTCTCTCTCTCTCTCTCTCTCACACACACACACACACACACACACACACACACACACATACACACACGCCATGCAAGAAACAAATAACGAAAAGCCCTCCATCAAAATCTCACGCTTGTTCTTGTTGTAACAGAAATGGCAATGCAGATTCTATCCTGTCCTCTAAGATTTTGGCTAGCCTTACCCCACAGAAGCTACTGCAAATAGCAGATAGCTTTTTTTCCTCAGGCTCTTCTGGATATTTTTCACAAAGACATGGTCATTGTCAACACCAAAGGCTCCTCCAACACCCCCATAATCAGGAAAGTATGCATGTCTCTTCAGACAGTCTGTGGGAATGAAGCTTAGTATTTCAGGATCCAGGAAGGAGAACGATGACCCAATACAACAGAGTAACAGATGCTTGCTCCTGTCTTTTAATTGGAAAGGAGCACGCATGGGTAATAGATAATAACCATTTATCAGGGTGCTAACAGTGTTTGAAATTCTATTAGGTGACATGATGAGGAAGCTCAAGATAGATGGAGTTGTTATATATTTGGTTTCTTGACTGCGCCTGCCAGAGCCTTTAAATCGGTTTAGTATCCTATTAATGTGTCCATTATGAACCCAATTTCTTACCTTAGTCATTTTAAATCTCATCTGTCTATAACTTAGTGTATGTTATTAGCCCAAATTCAAACATTTTATATCAACTATAATTCGTAGTTGTTAAACTGGTTTTGACTTATTGGTCTCATATTAAAACCTTAATAGGTAGAGTAATTGGTACTCTTAACTATAGGGGGTAAAAGGACTCCATGAGTGAGTGCTGTTTCCAAATACCTGAAAAGCTGGGAACTGAGTCCCCTTTGCCCTCGCTGTATCTCCCCCCCCCCCCCCCCGTAGACTTCCAGGTTTTGTTTCCCAAGCTGTCCCAATTGCATTCCCCAAACAGCCTGGCATACCTCTGAGGAGTCCCTCTCCTTTTTCACAGGGGAATCTCTCCCTAGAAGCAGCCAAAATCTATGTTGTGAATCCAAAACCCTGGACTTTTAAATGTTCTTACTCCATAGAGGCAAGTCTGAGAACATTGTTAGAGAGAAAATTGCCAGGGCCCCTGAGTAACCTGTGGTCCAAATCCTGCTTTGCATTGTATCGAGGCCCTGGGCTTCCACCATCCCATTACGGCTTCCCTTTCCCACCTTAGCAGCCTCACCTTGGCTCACTCTGAGCAAAGTCAGTCAGTTTCCTCTTCCCTCACAGAGCAGGCTTCTAGGCACAGGTCTCCTTGAATTGTCATCTCCCAGGCCGGTATCAGCCAGGCCAATGCGTGTCTAAGTGCTGAAGGATCAGATATCATGATGCTGGGTTCATGAACCTGTTTATCCTCCCCGCCTACCTGCAAAGTCTCTGGTGCCTCCTGGATATCTTCGAGTGCTTCTCCCCTCTCTAATTGAGAGAGGTAAAACCTTCTGGGGTGCAATAAAATTGCGGTAGGAAGGCAAGAAACAGATGGAAAATAAATGGGTTCAGGTGCTCCAGGGAAACAAGTACTACTGCAGAAGGCCAGCGGCGGGGCATCTCCGCAGCAAAGGAATGCTGGATTTTTGTCTTTTACAGTTTGCACTGAAGCAGAGAAAGTTTCATGGTGAGGAGTCAGGTTTTCTCTCATTGGTACAACTGATTGATAGCTGAATCTGGTTGAAGTCAGTTGCTGCCTAGATCACTGGTGACGTTTACTTGTGGCTCTAACTGGTTCACAGGGGAAAGCGGGCACTACACCTGATTTCGGGTAAAGCAGTATTCTCCTTCTTTTGAGGACTCCTTTGTAGTTGGAAGGGGGGTCTTCAAAAAAGTGGAAAGTGAAACTAAATTTAATACTTATTGCTTTCTCATCCATGCAGGAGCCTCCATTTTCTGAATACCCACCATGACTAATTAAAAAATGGACAAGTTTTTGCATGCATGTAAATTTGAGGTGACTATAAGAAGAACTTCACAAGCCTGAGGTCTGCAGTTGCTTACACTAGGGCCTATCCTCCCAGCTGAGGTGTGAATGGATCAGTTTGGGAAGTTAAGTTTGCCATCGAGTCAGAAGACACACTAGCTGATGTTTTCGTCAGATGTGCTGTACCCAAGCCACCACTGATGCTAACCAGTGCTGATTAGGTACCCACTCCTTGCTTTGTATTGTTCTAAGTATTAGGTACCCACTGTGTGCCTGGTATTTTTGACTTGATTCCACATTTAAATGCCCATCTCTCAAAATCCTAAAAGGAAAGATGCTATTTGTATTCCCATTTTACAGATAAGTGAAGCAAGATATAAAGAGTTATAAGTGACTCACCTAAGACTCTAACAGGTAGATGAGCACTGACAAGTTGAGCTAGGCTGATGTCCTCAGTGTTCACATCCTTCACTAGGAAAGGCTGAATTTGAAACAAAGAAAGGATATTTGTTCTGGTCTCCTGCTCTTGCTACATAAGTATAAATCTAACCTCATGTGGAGCAACAGGTCCAATAGAGTTTTACTGATACGTGCTTTGTGCTATAACTTATATACAATGGCTTGGGGCACCTGGGAACACATCCGCTGAGGTTTATTGCCTGGCAGTCTAAGATTTATAACCTACATATGGTGGTGGTATGTTTTTCACAGTCCCCCTCATGTATATTTTCTTAGTGAGATAGTGAGTTTCTCAAAGGTTGGTGGATGGCTTTTTACTTCTCTTGCACAACCTCTGCTTATGACTCTTTGGGGCTCAGTAAATGGTTTTGATTGACTGCCTGAATTTCAGTGACTCTGCATGGTGGTCACAATGACTAAATTTGCAAACTGTAGGAGGACTTAGGGTCATGGTTCAGATGCTTAGGAATTTCACATTAAGTTTTGGGACTCTGTACCTTAACTTGGTTTTATGACAGCAAACTAACACTTCCTGTGGTTTTGTGTGTGTGTGTGTGTGTGTGTGTGTGTGTGTGTGTGTGTGTGTGTGTGTTCATCATCATTCAAGACCAGTCAGTGCTAGATACTAGGAGGACAAAGAGGAGATGGCTCTTACCTTTCAGGAACTCACAGTTCATGGAAATTAAGTCAAATGATACAGCAGGAGAAGAGTGGCACTCCAAATGGAGGGTTGTTCAGTGGTTCCTGGGAGGAGAACACATGAAGCAATGATAGCTCAAGAATTCTTCACTTGCAGATGAACAGAATCAATTCTGAGTTGATCCAGCCACCTTAGGAGAAAGTGACCTTATTCCTACACAGAAACATGAATGGGGCAGGTCAGCCCACCCTGGATGAAATCACTCTGTGGAATTTAAGAAAAGTGGAACAAACACTCTCATAATTGGAGGTGGAGCTTGAAGGATGCAGTTGCTGAATGCCTTGTGCATGCAAGGACGTGTGGTTTGGGCTTTAAGTCTTGCATCTGGAGCCTGGGTGGTAGCTTTCATCTGCATGACCAGGATTTGGGGGCCTGGAAGAAAGGTCATGACTTCAGAAGCCGGTGTAGGCGACACAGCGTGACCTGTTTCAATACCGAATCAATTGTGTTCTGTTACCCTCTGACTGCAAACGAGACTTAAAGAGCAAGGGAAACTGAGTCTCAGAAACAGTAACATGCCTATCACCATGAAGACAGTAAGAGGCTGGGCAGAAATTCAAACTCTGAATTGATTCCAAAGTGAATGTTTCATGTTAAGGTGTCTCATGTGAGAAATTACAAACGCCTCATCGTGCTGCAGGTCCTTGTTTATTCTCCTCTGTGAACACCGCATTCATAAAAACATTAAAAACTAACTCAACATTGGAAGTTTACTTTCATTCAGTGTCTATCAAAGTTGCACAGTAACTGCCTATTTTCTTTTTTACCACAAAGTTTTCTTTTTTTTTTTTAACTAGAACTTTTCAACCTTCTGTGATCTCTTTATAATTCCCTTTAGAATGCATAATTGTGCTCGATCAATTTGTTAGAGGCTTTTGAAGTGTTAAAAAAACTACATTAAAATTATTTTCTTTCAGGTTTTATGTTAATGAACATAGGTGCTATTCAGAGCAAAGTCAGCGTGTCAAGGGAACTTTAGTTAAAGTTATTCATACATAAACTAAAAAAGGAAACATCTTTAGTAGAGGAAAAATACATTTAATGAGTAAGTACGGCACACAATTCCTCCTTTCAGAAATGTCAGCTCACATTGAGCCTCCATTCTAGATATCTTACAATTACTTTGTCAACAGAAGGTAGAGTTGTGATGGATGACACGCTGGTTCTGGAAACCAAACTTTCTGTGAGTTACTTAGGCTGAAACTAAGTGCTTTTCCATCCCACTCTTATTGATGAGAGTGGTTTTATATTTATCACCCTGTCATTTCAGTTGACTGTATCAGGCTCTTCACTGGAAGAATATGGACACTAATGGAGGTGTGTCCTCAGTGCCCTAGAGGGTCACAGATTCATTCCTGAACAAAGTCAGGACACAGACCAGATTGCATGGAAACTCGCACATAGCTTTACCCGTTTCAAAAAACAGATCGGCAAGGAGTGTCTTAAAAGGCCTTTGGAAATTGTATTCTTATTGGCAGCCTGTTGACCATGACCCATCCTTGTAGCATTGTGCACAGACGTGTTTTTGGCTCACACTAATGGAGTGTTACTATTTTGAAGCCTCTCCTATAATACGAAGAATTCTACCAGGACCTTGGCAAGTCCAGGGCCTGATTGCAACACTTTATTTATAAGAAATTCTGTCAAGAATCAATAATAGTCTTGGGTCTCAAGTTCTTTCTTTAATAATACTTTGATATGATTTGTCACAAGCTAGCCCAGAGTATCCACCAGATTTTATTACTTAGCTTGCAGCATAGTGTCTTATCTTTGAGTCATGAGATCAGCCACAGGGAGACCTTTAAAAAGCTATATTCTTTACTGTTTGGTTATTACAGAAAGTCTATATTACTCAATAATACCTTTTATAGGGTGTGCTGTCACATCTCCACATAGATGTTTAACCCCAATGTAGATATACTGGATGCCTGGAGGCCATTTTAGTGACATGGACATTGTTTTTCATGATTGGACGCCTGATGTATCAATAGCAAGGAGAACAGAAAACAAACA
Source organism: Peromyscus aztecus (assembly GCA_902168405.1). Classification (NCBI taxonomy): domain Eukaryota; kingdom Metazoa; phylum Chordata; class Mammalia; order Rodentia; family Cricetidae; genus Peromyscus; species Peromyscus aztecus. Next base: position 23,093 of record CABHPQ010001172.1, read on the forward strand.
CAACTATATGAGGAAATAAGAAAAGAAACTACCACCAGGACAAAAAACCTGCCGACTTATTTTCCCAGGCTGGTGTCTTTGACTAGATCTCATGCTAACCATCCATTTTGATAGAGGTTTGGTTTAGAGTCTGGAGTGTTAGGTTTTTATTACCTAAAAGCATTGAAAATTTGGAGAAGTCAATTTAGATGCTTCTCTTTCACACACAATCAGCTCCTTGGGTTTCACTGTGTACATCTCAGTAAACATGACCCTGCGACATCAGAGGCATGCTGTAAAGCAGCGCTGTAAATATGTTTTATACTGCTCAGCCTTTGGAATTCATATTGTTACAGCTAATGCCTGTTGGTAAATGCTTGTATCGTTCCATGTTGTATTTACAAAACGATATATTGTCAGCTGAGAGTTTTCTCTCACCAATCTGTTTTCCTTTGCAGGGAAATAACAGAAATGTACTGATACACACTATAGGCAAAACACACACACATACAGACGCCCCAAAACACACTCACTTGCATATGTACACACACAGCAAGATTTTAAAATGGTAATCATTTTGAATTTTGAAATTAGAGGAAATGAGGGAGAAACATTCCTTGGGAAGTTATTATTTTAGATCTTTCATCTGTCTCCAAATTGGTGCTAATTTTCTGTGTACATTTAAGAAAATTATTGGTCTATGAACAAACATTTTATTTCAAGTTTTTTGTTGTTGTTGTTTGGTTTGGGTTTGTTCTTGCAGCAGTAGATGCTATTGCTGAAGAGGATTATCCTTAGGGAAGCAGCTCAGGTCCTAGCAGGGCCCATTCTGACTTTCTGAGCCCATGGTCTCAGCATGTACTGGGTCACCACTGCTGAGAAGACATCTTGACACCATGAGCTAACCCTGTTGAGCATGAAAAGGGAAGGCAAAACTAAGAGACAGTGATGTCTGGCTTGGCAGGCTATTGGGAGGTTTCTCTGTTTCTTCTTGCAAGGCCAGGCATGCTTTCCACTCCACTCTGCATGGTTCCCACCACCTTCTTAGTCAGGTGCTATCTTCACACTAGGCCTTTGCTGTGCCCAGAGGCTGAGGGCGGATAGGTCTGTTCTCCTACACTGCATCTGAACATAGTAAGACTATGCAATAGCATGCTTGAATTTGACCCTAGAACCTCTGGTTTCCCTGTGGGACCATGCCCAAGAGCAGAAGTAAAGAATCCCATTTGCTAAAGGCTTCACTTACTCCTCTTATCTATTCCCACAAGCATCATGCCCCATGACACTCTGAGGAAACACACAGTCAGTGATTAGAGAGGCTGTTGTACTTTGATGAGAGTGTAGGATGCATTAGCAGAAATAAAGAGGCCAGGCTCCAGAATTTACACACTTTTTTTAAAATCATGCCACCAAAATCCCAAAGCCACACTGCTAGCTTCTTCCATGCTAACATGCATGACTCTTCCTTGAAGATCCTGAGAAGTCTACTCTGTCACTCTCAGGACAGCTTGCAAACACTTCCCTGGGTTCCTATACAAAGATCACTCTCTTCCAAGGCTGCCTCTGACAAGCCTGGTACTGTTGAGATACTAGAGACTCAGCAGTGAAACCCATTGCCCAATGTCTCTGTCATTTCTGTCCTTCTTATACATAGTGAATGCATTGCTCTTCAGGTGTATTCTACCTGTGTAGAATGGAAGTTGTCTGAAAGCTGTCTCCCTCACAAGTCACCTGTTTTCACAGAACTTAGACAACTCAGGTGGGCAGAGAAGAGGAGTCCTCTATTCAACATGGTACCTATTCAAGGATTCCATTGTTAACCCAGGAAGAAGTAGAGAAATTCATGGACAAGTGAAGCATGTGGCCTTTTGTGGTGTTTTACTGATGAGTCAGCTGACCTTGCCTGCCACCCCAATGTGAATCTTTCCTAGATTTTGTATTTTAGGGACAGCAGCTTCATTGGCAAGCAAAGCATCCTATTGACAATGAAAGATTTTTATGGCCACTGATGCTCACAGGAAACTTCAGAAGACCAAATGGACTTAGCTCATGATTCATTTGGGCATAATTTCAAAGGAAACTCATTCTCAAACTGATGACTCTCTTCCATATATATAGCACATTTCACTCTCTGCCCATCATTCAGGGAAGAGAATACCAAACCCAACAGGAAATTGACTGTTCTACAGTATAAATAAACTTGGACTTTGCAGGTTGTTTGGCTGTGCTCTCTTTGGTTGGGATTATGAAGGAATAAATCATGCCTGGCATGACAGGGGTGATATGCCATTATGAATCAACACATTCATATGTCAGGTAGAAAATGTTGCTCTTAGCAATTTACATAGAGAACACTGAAGGATTAGGGCACATTAATGAATTAAGTGGCTCTCATAGGTTCTGAAAAGACTTTGGGAAATAAAAATTTCCAGGACAATAAGCAAAAATAAAGAATCCCCTGAGGTTTTTCTAGCAGATTCTTTCATGTACTGTTTGCTCGCTTACCATTTGTTCAGAAGAATCTGAGTATAGCATTCCGGGAAAATTTTGTGAAGGACTTAGTAGGAAAAGTCAGATATTTTTAATCTTTGAGTTGTCACAATTTTGCCTTAGAAGGAATTTAGTATGTCTGCCAAGCCCTAGAATGAAGGCACCACAAGAACATGTGTACAAAAGCCATGAAGTTGAGGGAGAGGAGGTTTAACCCAGGAGAATGATCCTAAGTTGCAATAGTCAGAGATTTGTTACTGAAGATCTTGCTTGAATTGCAAAGTTTATTGTTTTGACTCTATAAAATTGTGAGTCAAAGTATAGCACCTGGTTTTGGGTGGGTGCATTCTTCATGCTTTGTGATAAACATCCTACATTTCCAGATTCCTTGTTGAATAATTAGCTATGACTAACTGGACTTACTGAATATTCTATTTGAGAGAGGGGAAGTTGTCATGGTTTTGTATATAAATACTTGACATGCATTTCATCTTTCTATTATTTAAATCATGGCAATATTACTGATACCTCTATTTTTGAGGGTTGTAGTAGAAAGATAGAAAAAGCCTGTATCACACTAAACACTGAGCTGGCCACCTTAATCTTATCTTGCTACAGTTGCTTTAGGTTTACTTTTTGTTTGTTCATTTCAATCCTACCTGAAAAAAAATTACCTATTGGGATTAAAAAAATTATGTTCAATGCAATTTACATGTAATGATGCATATCTTGGTTATATTTTAAAATAACATTTATTCCATTGTTGCTGGCTATACAGAATCTCAGGCAAGTTAGCTTATGTTAATAATGAGGGCATTGAAATACAATAAAATGGGAGATCATAGATGTTGTGTTCAAGTACATCCCTTTCTACTTCTGAATCCCAGGGTTTGAATAATGCTGTATTGCCCTGGGATAGAGGAACAAAATTTAAAGTTCTCTTTATTCCCTGCCCTGCAACTACTCAAGGTGATTATAGAAGGAAAAGAAAGAATGATTCATTAAGGTTTGAGTAAAGAGTGACTTGGCTGATATATTCTTCTCTACTAATTCTACAAGTGGGAATACCTTACCTGACAGCAATAGAACTTTCTCCAAACCAAAACCAATGTAAGAGGACACCCATAATGAACTCACAGGTACACTAGGAGCAGAGGAGAATTGAGAGGGGGTGGGAACTGTAAACTTCAAAACCAAAGGTTGTTGTTGGTAACATGAAGATTGAGGCTACCTCTCTCAATTCCACACCAGCATAATCCCTGTGCTTAATTCCAGATGTTGGCAGCAGAGGGGAATTTGAAGGATCATTATTCGTAGATTAAACAACCACAGTCCTTCAGATAACAGTAGTTGGATGGGATGGTGAAAACTCAACTGGTTACTTTTTATGCTACTGAGATCATTAGTTCGAAGTGGCACAAACCGTGATTTTCCACCAACTCTTTGATGTTTGAAGTGAACAGAGGGACTCAAGTCATCAGACTCTTTAATAGTGAGAAACAAGGAAATCAAAAATCAGTACTTTGGAGTAGGGGAAGAATAAAATTTTCTTTTGCATGTGTGTGTATATGTTTCTCTCTGTGTGTATATTTATGAGTGTGTACAACGTGTGTATTGTGGATGCATATCCATGTGTGAAAGTACAGGTGTGCACATGCCACACTGACATGTGGAGGTGCGAAGACACCACAGATGTCATTCTTCACTCTCCATCTTGTTTGCCCTGGTCTCCTTGCTGTTGCTTGCTGCACGTGCCAGGCTAGCTGGCCGTTGAGCTTCTAGAGAGTCTCTGTCTTGGCGTCCTATGTCACTGTAAATAGGCTGAGGATGCAGACATGTGCTGTTATACAGGTAAGTATATGTAAGTCCTAGAGATCTGAACACAAGTCTTCATGTTTTCATGGTAAATACCTTACTCCTGAGCCGTCTCTTTATCCTAGAATAAGCAGTTTTAAAGGATCATCATTGAGTAAACAGAATGCTACCAAAACAAAGAGAGAAAGAACAATGATCCTTGGTATAAGTGACAGCTTCCCAAACTGTGAGTTATGAAAACTAAATGAAAAAACCAAAAGGTTCTTAATATTTATCATCCAAAATTATAATGAAATTATAATTGAGAAGATTCGGTGAAAAATACCAGAAAAATTAAAATCACAAGATAAGAACATAGAAACTACTTTTTAAATTTGTTGATTAGGATCTCCAAATAAAGACTAATGTGTATGTGAACAGGCATTCTAGGATGAAAGAACACAGGGGTTCCATGTTGAAGACTACAAGAAGGTCCTCAAAACTGAAGACTTTCACTTATCTAGCACGATTGAACAGTCACACGGGGGTGGGTAAAAACGAAGTGCTGGGGAGAAGTATGCAGCGTTAAACCTCTACAGTTCAACGTTACACACCAGAAAAGAGTAAAACCGTAAGTCAAAGCCTTAGGATGTGAGGTTTCTAAGTTCACATTTTTATCCAGAAAGACTTTATCTCTCTCCAGTGTCAGATCTGTCCTTTCACAACCCAACTGGTTGTGAAATTATAACGTAGTTTCAAACTACCGAGATAGATGTGCTTATTTATTTTTAAATAAAGAGTTAAATCTTGGCTTAATACTTAATATTTGTGGGCACAGAGTACCTTCAACACATTTCATAGTTGATTGATATTTTGACTTTATAATCATAAATGATGAGAACATCATTTGGCATAAATATGTAGCATAAAATGACCATTTCAGACTGTTGGAAATTCTGTCCTAAAGTAAAACAAAATTCAATAATGATTTTTAAATAAATTTAAGACAGCATCTCAAATTGTAATTTTTGACAGGATCTCACTATGCAGCCCTGACTGACATGGAACTCACTGCATAGATCAGATCAGGCTGGGCTAGAACTCACAGAGATTCATGTGTCTCTGCTTCACAAATGCTGGGATTAAAGGTGTGCACCCAATACCTGCAATCAGTAATTATTAAAATAAAAATTCCAACATAATACAATTCAGAGATCAACTAATTTGATATTTATGTGCTGAGGGATGATGATAGAATAAATATTGTCTTTGTGTTTTTGTAATGAAATCATTATGTTGCTTCAAGAGCAGAACTTCACATGTGCAGTAAAAAAATTGTAATTTGTAACATACAATAGTCTTTAATGTGAACTAAGAACCTCAGAACTATTTTGTGGCACAGCAGAATATACAGTGTAAAGTGTACTGCATGGCATAGTGCATGTGTATCCGAGGTTGCAGTGGACTTGTGTGACACAACACAGGTGAGCACTATCAGAAATACCTCCGATTCACTAGCTGTTTGATTTTCAGACAAGCTTTGGTTTGGGGGCTTTGAGAAAACGTACTGATGCCATTGTTTTAGGATACTTCTCTCCTTCCCTTGTGGGATGACGACACACAGCTGGAGAAACTGTGCTTTGTGGCAAGGCTCAGTGACTAAAAGAAGCAAAGGAAATTATGTACTGTATGAAGAAAATAAGTTGTATAAGAAAATAGATGCTGGATTAAGGAGCTGGCTCAGTCAGTAAATGCTTAACATATGGGCACAAGGACCTGAATTTGGTCCTCAGGACCAATGTGAAAAACTGGGTATGGTGATACACACCAGTAATGCCAGTGAGGGAGAAATAGGAAGATCCCTGAAGCTTGCTGGCCCACCAGTCTAACAAGTAGGTGAGTGGTAACCTCAGTAAGGGACCCTGTCTCAAATAATAAGGTGGAGAGGGTCTGAGGAAGAAACTGGACATGAACCTTTGGCCTCTGATGCGTGTGTGTGTGTGTGTGTGTGTGTGTGTGTGTTGTGTGTGCATATGCACACATATACACAAAAAGAAATATGTATGCTTGCATTCATCACACACACACACAATGAAAGAAAATAAATGTAAGCAGAGTCAACTGGTTTACTTGTGGGGAAAATATGTATGTCTAGCAACAACACTGCAGCTAGGACCTTAAGTCGTAACTGATAAACTCTAAAATGTATAAAAGCATTGCAGGAAGGGAGAGAGATTGTGTGTGCGCATCTATATGTGTAAAAGCTAAAATCGTAGTCCTCTGTTATCAGAAATCGATGGTGCTTAAAACTGACAAGTCACAGTAGAGGTGGGTGGTAGCAGATGCATTGGAGAGTTTGGAAATGTGCTTTCCCTTGCTCTGTAAGCTGAGAGTATAGGCAGAGAGACAAGGTTTTCTTCTTGCTTGTTTTCATACGGAGTCATTTTACAAATGTTTGACACCTTAAACTATGCAGTCATATCGCTCTGTTTTTTTTTTTAAAGTTTGTTTAAAAAAATGTTTATCAGTACTGCTTGGCCACCCCTTTCTGCTAGCCCCACCCCAACTTTGTGATGCTACAGGGTTCTATTCCCAAACTGCCCTGAAGTAATCCAGAGCAGGCTAAATCAGTGCTGCACACACTCATGTTTCCTGGAAAGTTAAAAATGCATCTTCCTTGGGCTGCTGCCGTTTTCAATTCTGAGTACAAGGACGACATGTTATATAACTCGGGGTTTCAACAAACACCTGGAAATCAGGCGGTGTGTGTCGCTCAGATGAGACCAGACATGAAGAGATTGGTAGTGACAAGTGTTGTCTCTTCTCACTCTGACAGCAGGCAAGTGGCAAGCTGTATATACAAGGCCTGATACCACACTCTCAGGATCGGAGAAAAAAAGAAAGGAAGAAAGAAAAGCAAGTAAAAATAATGCTTCAGCAAGAGCTATCTGGAAAAATAATGGCAAATTACACACAATTTAGCTTTACTCATAGCTTTTATAAAGACCCAAGAACTGTGAACTGAGCAGTTGAGCCCCAATTAAGTCTCCTCTTGATCATCTGCAGGGCAAACCCAATTCTCAGGCTGCTTTTTTTAAAGGGCATCATATCAGCCTCTGATTTAACTGTTCTTTTTCCTGTCTTTTTTTTAATTTTTCATTTTTTTCCTGAATAAAAGGGAGATTAATGTGAGCCATTAAGAATTAAAAAACAATCACACAATGAAAAATTAGTTCAGATGAATTTTAATTAGAGCCCAAGGTGATGGGATTTGAACTCAGCACACCGGAAATACATAACAAGAACTTTAGCCATTAAATTTCATGGCCGTTGATTAAACTCAATGGGAATTTAGAAAGATTGTTTTGGCTTCCTGAAGATACCATGTTTTTTCCATTAATGTCAGAGAAATATATTGAGGGACTGAAATATTACTAATAAAAATAAATGTGAAGGTTGTAAATTTCAAACAATGGAAGTGCAGAGTCCATACCTGGATTTTTAAGTGAGTATGTGGCATTTCATTAAAATTAAAGCTCAAAACACACTATATTGTGTATGACCTCTTTAGAAAAGGAACCTAAATGTTTCTATGATTTGTCATCCTTTGGAATATAACAACAATTAACTAGAGACCATGAAATGGCCTGTTGTAGGCTGAGAGACAATCGTGGAAGTATTCCAGCCCAGGGGTCAGATGGGAGGCGTCACACGCTTTCCAGCATCCGTGGTCACTGCACTGCCTCCCCGTGATTTGCTTTTTGTCCCTAAAATGGGAACAGTGGAATGTACCAATTTGAATCCGAGACAATGACTAAGCTAGTTAACTGAAGTCAATGCTTCCATCAGACTTTTCTCAAAATGGCGAGGGGTGTTAAAAGTGAGGCTGAATTCCTGAGAGGATTTGACCATGCTTTCTCCCCAGTAAGTGACTCCATGCTCAACCACTAGACCACATGGCCTTGAGAGATACCCCCATCTTTCATAAAAGCTCAGTCAGCCACTGGAGGGAGCCAGCAGGACTCTCACAGTGTAACTGAATATGATCAACCAGGAGGGAAAGATAATTTTAAAATGGCATGTAAAGATGACAGAATTTGAACAAAATCCCTTTTATTTATTTATGCCAAAATCTGTGTGAATGTAAAATGCCATCTCCATCATGCTTTATTTATGGTGTGGCTTTTCTTTCGGAAAAAAGGAGGCGTGGGAAGTGGGGGGGGAGAAAGAAAGAAGAATTTTGACTAGAGGCTGTACTGGACCCAGGCTGGTTCACATGGCAAGAGTCGAATGAATGGATGGCTCCAAAGAGAGGGCAGGTCTTGGCACTCACCTTGCCAACGGCACCCTCATGCCCTCACTCAGCTTGCCTGCCCAATGTGGGCAGGTTTTAAAACCCTTTGCTTGCCACTTCCTGCAGCTAGAAATCAAGCCAGTGCCCTCTCTGCAAATAGAGGACTGTGCAATATGTAAAATTCCTAAAGACAATTTTTATTTATAGCTGTTGCAAACAATGTTTATACAAAGTTTATTAAATATGTCACCCGCATTGATTTATCCCAACCAGTCTCTTCAATCACTAATATTTATGTGATGGGTTCAGTTGCAACAATTATTTTATATGCTGTAGAGTGTGTTATAACTAGGGATTCACCCTGGCAATTATATCAAAGATAAAATGCTTCCTGAGGACCTCGGGGCAGGCCAGGAAGTATATTATTGGACACAAGGTGGTTTAAACTGAATACCACAACACTAAATTTAGAGCAAGGAATGTGGAGAATCTGATGCTTAAAAATTAAAACAGGCTTCTCAGGGTTTCAGGAGTCCCCTTATTTCTGGGAAGACAGCGATTGCTCTTGTGTTCATTTTCTTGCCCACATCGAAACCTGAGGTCTGGAAATGCTTCCGTGTCATCTGTGAATTTCTGTGGGCTGTAGCTCTCAGCAGCATTTACCTAGTGCCCAAAGTGGGCAGAAGAGCTACTCTTGGCTCTTACAAACACTGAGAAAGGGAACCAGACACATGCTATTTGCAGCAAGGAATTGGCATCTGCCGAGTGGTGGAGTGGCAGAAGCATTGTTAACAAAGAAACCAGGGTTCACTAAAAAGCCCGAGATAACCATTGAAACTGTAAGATGACAAACCCAACAGGAAAGGAAAAAAAAAAAAGAAGAAGAAGAAACTTACTGAAAACCCACAGCTGAATGCTACTTCTGTTTCCTACGAAAGTCTAAATAGCCTTTTGTTTGGCAAAATTAACTTGACAGCCCCACTGTGGTTCAGAGTGTAAGGCCTGGGGCAAGATAGGAAGGCCTGAGCAAAACAAAGAAGCAGTTACAACTCTGTGAAGGAATGGACTGTGTTCGGGGTGATGAGGTCCCTGGAGGAAGAAGAGGGAGAAATTTTGGGGCTTAGGAAGAGCCAAGAGCTGGCCCTGGAGGAGGGGAAGAGGGTCAGGAAGGTGCCCTGTACTGGTAAGGCTAGGGGGTTGTGACCTTTGAGAGTGTGCCAGCATTTATCCAAATTTAGACAGCCCTCCTGTCTTATAAAGTCAGCCTTTTGGTCTTATTTTCTAAGTCTTTTACAAATTGGGAGTCTAAACTGAAATAAACAGTTACAGGAAAGTAAATCATTAGCATGAGCAAACTGAGCAGTTACTGGAAATAATCTAAGTCTCACAGAAGAGAGTGAATACCCTCTATCACCACTGCTGGTACAAAACCATTGCTCTCAGCTCAAAGGGAATAAGAAACAATTCGTTCTGAAGCCAAATCTGAGGGACCATGGCCCCAGGGAACACATATTCAGGTTATTCCAAGTTCCATATTCCAACATGGAAGCAGTTTCATGGAGCTTTTATTGTAACAGAACAAAGGTCAAAACCAAGGCATTTTAGAAAACAAAGGTCTAAACCGAAAGGTGGGGTTACAGCCATTTGGAGGAATCTCAGCTACAGGCCTCAGATCAGGCAATATTTAGCCATTTGTTTTGTAGAGAATTGGGTTTTCAGTTGTTTTTATGTGTTTATCAGGCTATAAGTCCTGGTACAGAGTTGGGCAAGGAATGGCTCTTTAGGGCCTAAAGATAACCCCAAGAAACTGTAAGTAGGCTCTGTATCTGCAACATTCCAACTTCTCCACAGTCCCTGATGTTTTAGTCAGTTAGCCTTTGTAGACACAGCCTCTTTCCAGAAATTCTCAGCCACATCAGCTAAGAGCTGTGTGACATTGCTGCAGAGTAAATTCTTGTCCTGCCTGAGTTGTCTTCTCCTCCGATCCTGTCTTCTTTTCTGTTTGTTTTGTTGGGGAAGCGTTTCTATTTCTGCCAATAGAGGTCTAGTGTGGCTAGAGTTTTCCTGCCTGGTCCACAGTCAGGATAAATCTCTCTCACCTGCCAGTCCCACAGCCGCTCAGACCCAACCAAGTAAACACAGAGACTTATATTGCTTACAAACTGTATGGCCATGGCAGGCTTCTTGCTAACTGTCCTTATATCTTAAATTAGTCTGTTTCTATAAATCTATACCTTGCCACATGCCTCATAGCTTACCGGCATCTTTACATGCTGCTTGTCCTGGCGGTGGCTGGCAGAGACTCCCTCCGCCTTCCTGTTCTTTTAATTCTCTCTGTTAGTCCCGCCTATACTTCCTGCCTAGCCACAGGCCAATCAGTGTTTTATTAGCAACACATTTGCCATACAGAACATTCCACAGCAGTCTAGAGATTTTTTTTTTTTTGCACACATCACGTCTTCCTCACTGCGTGTCACTGGGGCTCACTTCCAAGGCCCTCCCATCTCACAGCTCCTTTTGTGTTGAGCAATCGAGCCACAGATACTGAACATCTTGGGTTGGTGAACACCGGCTGGTCTTAAAAGTGAATCATTTCCAAATACAACACTGTGAAACTGACTGTTCTGTGGCCGCTTCTGTTTAGGAAAGCCATTGCCATGAGCTTCATGGATCTGTGAACCATTTAGTGAGTTCATCTAGCCCTCAGCTTAGAGTTGAGTGCAAGAACACAGGGATGCACTGTTTGTATTTCTATAAAGGGAACTGAAAAGCCAGCAGAGAGAGATACTCATCTTTCCTGTTTACTTCATCATCTGATGGAAGGTTGGGCTTCTATTTGCCCATTGGTATTTGAACTTATCCGTTATATACTCAGAGAACAGACTTCTCCATGAGAGGCATTTCATAGAACCAAAACTGAAAAGTTCAAGGGTCCTATTGTGTCTACAAAAGGAAGATGCTCATGAACAAAAGTATCTTTTTATAGTATTCTTGAGTGAGTCTTGGTTGGTAATCATTAACAAAGACTGCCTATTTGGTGGAGCAGTGTACCATGGGACCAAATTTAGGATAATATTGCTAACAGATTCTCCAAATGTCTGTGTCCTATAAGTCTATGATGACAGGGCATTTAGAGCCCACTTTACAGTGCCTCTAAATTTTAGGATACATTGAGTCAAAAGTCTGCACTGCTATCTAATTCCCATGAGTCGTTGGTATATGAAATCTGGATGGAATTTCCTTGGAATTATGTATCTTAAGCCATGATAGCATTCAATGACTTCCAGATGCCTTGATAATGATGGTCCACTACATCAGGACTCACCACAGATTCTCTCCCCTTCTATTTGTCACTGTTTTGTATGGAATTTATGACTAGTAAAAATATTAACCTGCCTGTCTGCAACAGCCTCTGTATGAGACCTTCACTTAGTGCCCAGAAGGAGTCATGTATTCTTTTTATTGACACAGAGAAGTGTGAGTGACATCTGCCAAGTGCCCAGAAAAATCAAACCAGAGCTATATTCCTGACACGCATCTGATCTGAAGTGCAGAGTGAAGATTCCATGCACTAGAGACTGCCTACGCTTCCCATGGACATAGTGACCAAGGAGAAGTGGTCATGGGGTGTCCAGACCTCATGGTGCCACACCAGGCAAGGCTCTTCTTGTCCAAGTGTCCTTTGGTTTTTCTGCTGCTGCCCTGTGCGTGATCTCAGATGCAGCACCCCAGACCGCCACAAAACTAATTGTTCATGTGATTTCCTTTCTGAGCCACTGCAGATGTCCCTTTCTGTAACAATTTAATTAACACTTTAAAATAATGATGCATTAATTAATGCCAAATTACAATGAAAATCCTGGAGAATTACACTTTATATCAACATTAATGCAAAATGAGTTCCTCCTGGATAATTTTTCTTACAACGAATACAAAAAGAGATAATACTAATTAGGCCATCAATTTAAATTTACCATCATTTCAATCCATGTCATTTATCTGTTCCCTTGCACAAAACAATTGTGGCCTACCATACGTTTGCATAGGCAACAGGGATATATGCCTAGCAACCAGACCTGGGCCATCTTTGGGAAATTGTGATACGAGTTTGAAGTTTGCATTTTGTTTCTAACTTATTAAAAACAGTTCGTGTGTGCGTACACTCTGTGTGGGGGCGTTGAGAGAGAAAGAAAGAGAGAAAAAGCTTTAGTTAAATAAAATTCTCTAGTTTGAATAAAGTAAAACATTCAGTCCTGTAATATGCATGGCACAGGCATCAGGTTCTGCATGTTAGGCTGCATCTAATTTGGTTTATCTCTGCTCTCAGGGTCAGGACCCAGGAGTCAGAAGGTTTGTACCATCCATGGGGTCATTTCTTCCTGAACAGACATAAATCACACCTTCTCATCTTGCCAAGTGACGCATTTGGACCTGTTGCAAGCTATTGTCACTGCTTCTATTAGAGGACGCAGCAAAGGAGACAGGCTCCAAAGGTTAATTTTACAATGTTTCCTGAAGAAAGGAGACTAGATGGTGACCCTTCTCATGCAACTGTCTTCTTTCTGAAGTGGCCCTTCACATTTGCCTTTCAAATTGAAACACACACTCAGGATTCAGAACACTCTGGATCTGAAAAATTTCTGACTTCTAAGTCAAAACACCCTTGACTAAATGTTTACACTAAATCATAAGGTTGAATCATATTTTGACCTTGGATAGCCTTTGAACTCTGTGTTTGTGGCCATTATATTTCATTTATTTTCTAAGAGTGCCTTTTTTTAAAACAAGAAACTTCAAGATGATGGGATTGTTTTATCTTTTATGTTTAATAATCCTGACATATATTTTGCCAAAGTGCCCTGAATGTCATTCATTTAATGCAATGGATATTTACAGTATATAAATGGGAATGGAAATGTGTGACCAGACCAAAAATCTTCCAAAACAAGAATCTCCAGCATCAGGCAGGAGAGTGACAGCCAAGTCTAGTCATGCTCCATGTACCTCCAGGACATTTTAGTAGTTCTGTTTGTCCCCTTAGCCAGTAGAGCTATCGACATGTCTCCTTTAAAGATCTTTATTGTTTTGCTTCCCCATGTTTCGAATCTGCTATGGAAATTTCTGCTTGCCCAGGTGGTCTCAAAGTAAGTAGGCAATGAGCCTAAATGAAGTCTGGCAGAAAGAAATTAATTTTAAAAAATCAATAAACTCTGCCTTTGTTTTTATTCAGCTTTAGGGGAATACATATCAGTGACATTTACCTTGGACTATGTCTCCATGCCTGTAAAAACAAGAGGATGGCAGAGCAGATCAGGTGGCATAGGCCATCCATTCCACTTCCTTGGTCTGGTTGACAGCCAGACAGGAGATGATAGAGACCATTGAAAACTTGACCTGGAAATAGTGTCCGGCATCTTACAAGTATCCACCAGGACATCAGAATTCGACAACCCAGTGTATGCTTTCAGGATGCACCTGTGCACTTTGTTTGGTGAGAATCATTTTTACTTCAAATTTCTTGGGGCAGTAGCAGAGATGAAAGAGCACATCGCCAGGACTCAACTCATTACCTCAAGTAATGTTTTGTTAGAATCGTTTTTCTTTTAATACTAGATCTCCATCCTGTCCCTTACCATGAAATAACAAAAATGCTCTACAAGCTAAAGGGCAGCTGAAGGTGGGACTGTTAAATGGGCACATGGGCACGTCACATGTAGAGAATGAATGTTTTCAAGCCAGTTCTTCGATAGTCTCTCAATATGATTATTATAAAAGGAGCCATTTAGTTTATTTCTCACAATGAACATAATTTAATCTTTTTAGTTTCAGGTTTATTTTGAAATAGCTGGCCAGTATTTCTCAAATACTGGAAATAGCAGCTACCAATGAGAAATATCAGTCTTCTTTATTGACTAATATTCCTAAGTTTCTCTGCCCATAGAGCCTGCAAGAACTATGGGTCCTGGTGATCAAATCTCAACCTTGGAACTCACAGGAATTCACATCCTAGTATTACTTTGGATAAGCTTCCTGTCCTTCTCTCTAACTTCAGCTGTCACATCTACAAAGTAGAGATGATGACACAAGTGGTGTTGAAAGCTGAATAAAAGTGCTTAAAAGTGTTTTACACACTATATCTGGGCTCTGTTGAGTATTTGTAAATTCATTTGTTGGTTCTGCCAATATAGATGGCCAACCTCAGAGTCCTGGCAAGCTAAGATGACAGAGACAGTCTCTACCCAGAAGAGTGTCACAGGGTAGGGGATCTTTCAGGTATAAAAGTAGGTAATTAAAACATATTGTACTGAAATATATCTATGACCAAAATGCTGTACAGTGGAAATCACAAAATATAAGTGGAGAGTGACTGGGGATTAGGGGAAGCATCTATAATCTATATTAAAAGGAAACCTAGCAAAGAACAAAGCCAGTGCTATCATAAGCAACAACAGCAGAGATAGGAAAGAGGTGGGTTCGTTGTATGAGAAATATCCAGTATAGCTGGATATGACACACCTTATTTCATAACAGTCTCTTTATGAAGACATCAAATTGAACAAACAAGATTAGGTATAAAAGACTGATCAATATATTTATTTCAATGTATAATTCTGGCCATTTGGCAAGCCCTAATGACTTACACATGCTGTTCCACAGGACTTATCTCAGAGAATCTGGCATGGATATGAATCAATATTGCATTTTCAGCTTCTGTAGTCCATCAAGATGGAAAATAAGAAGGACTACTACTGGACATTCTGTCCAACATCAGTCCTAGCGACAATAAGAAAAAATGGGAAACAGACTCCAGGGGCAAACGATATCACAATACTGTGCAACACCAGTGTGGGAGCATGCAGGAGATCTGACTTTTGAGTCTGTGGCATTGGCTGGATACATACAAAAAAGCATGAGTGACATCACCAGAGGTACAGGGTGATTGGATATGGATGTGAAAACATGAACTGTGGGTGAAAGTTTTAATTTTTGTTTTGATCTTTCCTGCTACCATGTATGGACCATGAATGCCTGATGTTTAGCTGTTGGCACAGACTTTGGGTATCTGGATCTGAGATATAGATCAAGGTGAGATAGCAAAAGTTCCCAAGGGATAAAGAATTATGGGTGAACAGATTCCTGCACAGCCGCTTTCTTCACTCAGTCATGTGTATTTCCATCTGAGCCCCACGCCTGGTGGACTATGATGCTGACTCTTCCATTGGCTTTGCTACTAAGGGAAGACTGAGAGGACTTTCTTGGTGGCGTTGCAGTCAAATAGAGTGGGCGACAACAATTGGGTATTTATTTGCAGCTATGCTCTAGGCTCATACTTCCCTTTCATAGACTTCCCTGGTCTATCTGAAGTAGGACTTTAGTACCTCAGTTCTTCCACTGCACACACAACAGCAGAGTGGTAGATAACCAGAAAAAGACATGGAAATTGTGGTCTGTAAGGATGTGTCTAACTGTTGCATTCATCAGCTTCATGGAATACGTGCATATCTCTGTGAATGCATGTTTAGGACAGACGAGGCGTCTAAAACAGGTGTGAGACAAGTCCATGTAATGAGGAAATAGTTGCAAGGGTGATGATATGGTAGAGTTCGATGAACACAGCCAAAGAAACAGTTAATGAAGTAAAAGATCAGACTGAGAAACTCTCCCTGACGGCAGAAGGAAAGAATAAAGAGGTGGTACCCAAGAAAACAAAGTGGTATAGAAGACAGAACCGTCATTATCTGAAGTCCCAGGAGGAAGAGAAAAATATGATGAACTATTTAAAGAAATAATGGGGAGAAATGTCCCAGCTGTTTTGAAAAGTGAGAGAACCAAGAATGAGTAATTATAGAACACCAAACAAGAGAGGTAAAGAAAATTCACATGGGGAGTAAATAATTCAGACAAAAAGTAAATAAGAGCTGCTCCCTTGTCATCAGGATGAGAATGGGATAGACAGCAGGCCCCTCATAGCTGCTTTGGAAGCAAATAAAAAAGTAACATTTTTAAATAGTGAAAGAAAAAAAAATTGAAAAAAAAAGTAATTATGAAGATGTTTTCTGTGGCATTGCTTATAATAGCAAATATTGCAAGTGACCTGCATGCCCATATCATGGCACAGAGGTACTCAAAAATTCTCATGAAGAAATATCTAAGACAATACACAATGAATTTACAATAATAACACTGCCCTGAAAATAGCAGATTCTGCATAGAAGCAGGGTGATCCCGTTTTTATTTAAGTGGAAAGACTGGGAGAATATAAAGAAATGTTTTAGCTTTTCTTTCATGAACTATGCGTAACATTTTGCATACTCTATTATCCACATCTTCTCTATTGCTTTTCCTGCTCTATTTGGGGGCAAACAATTATACTTAGTAAGTATAATTCTTCATTAATTCAAGGACAGCTACTAATTGGGAGTGATTTTAGACTCCAGGAAGCTCCTGCAGAGGTCTTGGTGAGGTGTCATAACTCTGCCTAATGCAATGCAAGAGGATGGTTCCAGAAGGATGTATTGCATTGACACTCAAGAAAAACTGCCAGGAACCGGTTAGCAATCAGGCAGGGGATATGCCAAGGATGTCTCTGAAGTTTCTAGCTTCTCTGCCCTATGAATTATCAATTCCTAAATTTAGTCTTGAAAGCACGGTTAGTTCTTCCCTTCTAGAGGGATGTTGTGATACAAAAGGCAGATATTTATACCATGCACCCAGCAGCTCCGGCTATGAAAGCACTTCTGAGCCGATTTGTAGATTTGTTCCTGTGCCCACATGGCGAGCCACAGATATTTTATTTTCAAGAAAAACATGTTCTACAAATTCTTTCCCCACCTGTGTCATTAAGCAAAAGCAACTCTGCTTTATTCTCCACTAACCTCTGCCTGAGATTTTTTGAATACAGGTTCAAAGGCACATTCCATGAATATAGCTTTTTCCCATGTGTGTTGAAACCTGCTGGCAAAATGTGTTATTTCATACTCCTATGGAAAAATGGGCCAAGGCTAGACAATTAACAATAGAAACATAGAAGCAATATCCCTACAAAAAAGTGCTCAACTCATAAAAAGTAAATCTAGTTCTAAAATGCCAAATACTCTTCTATAAAGATCGTGCATGGCCCTGTAAGAATGTTGGTGAGAAAAATATCTTCCTATAGGGCCAGTACACTTTCCTGAAAACATCATCACCAAGTCTACATAAATAAAAAACTATCCTTTTCTTCCAGCCCAGATTGGTAGAAATCTACAATAAAGCAATAACTAGGTTTGTAGTTAAGGATTAGTTGATGTTTAAAGATAAACAATAGGAGAGTGACTAAATAAATTGCATACCTACTAAAATGCATTTATATAGCATTTAATGGAGCTGATGAGTTGGATTAGCAGGTTAAAGTACTTGCTTCCAAGCCTGACCACCTGTGTTTGATCCTTGGAATCTACGGGCTGGACACAGAGAATTAATTCCTGAAAGGAATTCTCTAACCTTCATGTGCATGCCATAGTGTGAACACATACATAGAGCTACACCAAATGAATTAATGAATAATATAATTTAATTTTTTATTTTACATCCCAGTCACAGTGCAGTTTGCTCTCCCTCCTCTCCTCCCAGTTCATTTCCCCCACCCCACTCCTCTGTTTCCACCCCCAATCCACTCCTCCTCTATTTCTGTTTAGGAAAGGGAGGTCTCCCATGAGTATCAACAAATGAGGAGGTCATGTGGTTGGGTTTACAACCAATGAGAAGGCAGAACAAAGTTTTATATATATATATATATATATATATATATTGGAAATCATCTCTCTGTGGGATATGGGGCTGGTGAAGATCTTTTCCCACTCTGTAAGCAGCAATGTTGTCCTATTGGTGGTGTCCTTTCAAAACCTTTTCAGTTTCTTGAGGTCCCATTTGTTAAGTGTTGATCTTAGTGTCTGTGCTCTTGGTCTCCTGTTCAGGAAGTTGTCTCCTGTGCTAATTTGCTCAAGGCTGTTTCCCATTTTCTCTTCTTTCAGGTTCAATGTATCTGGATTTATGTTGAGGTCTTTGACACACTTGGACTTGAGTTTTGTGCAGGGTGATAGATATGGATCTATTTGTGTTCTTCTACGTGCCAATGTACAGTTAGACCATCATCATTTGTTGAAGATACTTTCTTTTTTCCATTGTATAATTTTGGCTTCTTTGTCGAATATCAGTTGTCCATAGATGTGTGGATTTACATCAGAGTGTTTGATTTGATTCCTTCGTTCCACCTGTCTGTTTTTATGCCAATACCATGCTGTTTTTATTATTATAGTTCTGTGGTAGACCTTGAAATCACAGATGGTGATATCCCTGGAAGTTCTTTTATTGTACAGGATTGTTTTTAGCTACTCTGGGTTTTTTGTTTTTCCATATGAAGTTGAGTATTGTCTTTTCGAACTCTGAAAAAATTGTGTTGGGATTTTAATGGGGATTGCATTGAATCTTTAGATTGCTTTTGGTAAGTTGGCCATTTTTACTATGTTAATCCTATTGATCCATGAGCATGGGAGATCTTTCTATCTTCTGACATCTTCTCCAATTTCTTTCTTCAAAGACTTGAAGTTCTTATCATACAGGTCTTTTACTTGCTTGGTTAGAGTTACATCAAGATATTTTTATTCAGGAGGGAATACTGATTTTTTTTAAAAATTAATCTTATATCTATCTGTTGCAGAATATTCCTTTACATTGTGTGAAGATGTGTCACTGTGATTGGTTTAATAAAGAGCTGAATGGTCAATAACTAGGCAGGAAGAGGTTAGTCAGGATTTCTGGGGACAAAGAAAGTTCTGGGAAGAAAAAAAGGCAGAGTTGCCAGCCAAATGCAGAGGAAGCAAAATATGCAGGAGGAGGGGTAAAAGCCATGAGCCATGTGACATCACATAGAGGAATAGAATGGGTTAATTTAAATTAGAAGTTAGAAACAAGCCTAAGCTAAGGGTGAGTTTTAATAATTAATAAGAAGTCTCATGTGCTTATTTGGAAGCTGGCAGGTGTGACAGAGAAAAACTGGTTACATCTATCCATTTGACTAAAGGTGTTTATCAGCTGTAGATGTACTATAATATCTGTGAATAATGATACTTTGACTTCTTCCTTTTAGATTTGTATCCCCTTAATCTCCTTTAGTTCTCTTATTGCTTTAGCTAGAACTTCAAGCACTAATGAATAAGTATCGAGAGAGTGGACAACCTTGTCTTGTTCCTGGATTTAGTGGAATTGCTTTGAGTTTCTCTCCATTTAGCTTGATGTTGACAATGGGCTTGCTCTGTGTTGGTTTTATTATGTTTAGGTGTGTCCCTTATATCCCTGATATCTTCAAGACTTTTATCCGTCTTGATAAAAGGGGTGTTGGATTTTATCAAAGGATTTTTCAGCATCTAATGAGATGATCATGTGTTTTTATTTTTATTTTTATTTTTTAGATTTTATTTATTTATTTGAGACAGGATCTCACTTTGTAGACCAGGCTGGCACTGAACTCACAGACAGCCTCGGCCTCAGCTTCCCTAGTGCTGGAATTAAAGGTGTGCATTACTATGCCTGGCTTTTCTTTTTCTTTTCTTTTTTTTTTTTTTTTTTTTTTTTTTTAATGCCGAATGCTGTTTATTGAAGGAGGCAGGAGGTCTTAAATACAGGCTTATAGCACAATGGGAGAACCCAGGAGGGCAGAAGTTTGCTTCTGATGTTTTACAATCTTGCATCTAAGCTGTTAATGCCCATTATGCAGGATACTCAGACAAGGAACTTCCCTTAAGCATTCAGGAGGGTGGAACCCCGCAGGGAATTAGCATAAGGAGGATATCAAGGTCAAGGTCAGCAAGCAAGGCAACAGTTACCCAAAACAGGGGCCAGAGCCCTACAGGTCCCCCTTTTACTAAAAAATGAGCTTCTGACTTAGGTTGCATGGGACGTCAGCAGGTCACCTTACCAGTCATGGAGATGCCTGCCCAGTCCACACAGGCGCTCTGTCTTAGGTTGGTGAGCGCCCCC